>JBBPBX010023774.1:10539-29004 GCA_038048925.1 Garcialebias charrua | reverse complement strand
GATATAAAAAGTAGTGTAAATATAAAAAGTAGTGTAAATGTAAACAGTAGTGATAAATGTAAACAGTAGTAATAAATGTAAACAGTAGTGATAAATGTAAACAGTAGTGATAAATGTAAACAGTAGTGATAAATGTAAACAGTAGTCTAAAAAAGCTAAGTCTGGTCCTCTGGACATTCAAAAAATAAAACAAAACAAAGCAAAAAAATATGTAGAAACATTTCGTCTTTGTTTTCTGCCTGGATTATTGAGCATCCATCAGAGTAAACAGTAGTGATAAATGTAAACAGTAGTGATAAATGTAAACAGTAGTAATAAATGTAAATGTAATAAATGGAAGAATTTAAAATAAAACATATGTTCACTTCAGAAGTAATAGTGCCCATTTGCAATTTTGTCCCAAAAAAGAAGAAAAAAAACAACAACTTGTATTTCAAATTTGATTTTTATTTTTTATTTTTTAGGAATTAACAAAAATCCTGTAATTCATAACAATGACTGGTCAATTGTGACCAATTATTATATCATAATTATGAAATAACTGAGTCATTATTAAGACTAACAAGACTCATAAAACTCATACATTTGGCAGAAATTTACTTAAACAAAAACAAATAGAAGAACAAAGTATTATTTTAGATCTACTGTATAAAAGAAACTGAAAAAAATATATATACTGTACATGTACAGTATACTATATAAAACATTAGCTCTGCGGAACTAACTTACCTTTGCTTCTTCATTAGGGGGTAAGATTTCTCTCTGTATAAAACAAATGTCAACAGTACAAAAAGGAGGCTTTTATTATCGCAAGAATAAAAAACATCATTGCAGCATAACTAAAACTTGTATAAAGTACTGACCTTCCTCTTTATTATATATTCCTCAAAGTACTCTGCCTGGTTTGAGATCCAAAACATTGTCACAGGAAAAGACAGATACACGAACATCTGCACAGCAACAACAAAAACATCAAACCAAATACAGTAGTAATGACAATTTGCGTACCTGTAGTGTAGTAAACCTACTGATGATTCGCTAGATCAAGAATTGAAAATAAGAAAAAAACTTTAAACCTTAAACTAATACCAGTACATATCAAAATCGATTGACAACATTTTAATATAAGCCATACTCACTCTGAATATCTCTATTTTAACTCCCATTTTGATATCAAATACTTCCCTTCAGTAGCGAAGTAAACGCATAACGAAAGACCTTCAGAATACTTCCGGGGTATTAGAAGGGCCAATCACGTGAATGTAATGACGCATGCGTCGTTGTTGAAATGCTGTGCGTGATGTGTCCACTGTGAGGCGCCAGACGACTACATTTGTGCAGAAACAAGTCCGTTCAATTGTTCTATTTTTATTGTAATTTCAAGCAAATTTTCTTTAGGATGGTATTAATAAATCAGACTTGAATGCTGAAATAGCCTGTTATACTCTGGGTCAATGACCTTTAAAGTTTACCACATTGTAATACTTGTAACTTCTGTGATTCTAAAGTAAGCAGCCCAGTTCTCACCTCGTTCTACAGGTGTGCAGTGGAGAGCGTCCTGTGCTCCAGCATCAACGTGTGGCATGGAGGCTGCACAGTTGCAGAGAGGAAAGCTCTACAGAGAGTGGTGAAGGCTGCACAGAAGTCTGTTGGAGTCAGTCTCCCCACCATCACAGACATTTACACCTCCAGATGCAGGAAAAGAGCCACCTGCATCATGAAAGACCTCACTCACCCAGCACACTCACTCTTTGCCCCACTCCCCTCAGGACGGAGGTTGAGGAGCATCAAATGTAGAACCACTAGACTGAGGAACAGCTTCTACCCTGAGGCTGTTAGACTCATGAATAAATAAAAAATAAAAATAAACACTGCAAAATATCACATCATGCTGATGCTGATCTGTTTTCTTGTTGCTGTGTTCATCTGTGACCATCTGCTCATACAGACTCATGTTCGTGCTGCTGTTTATAATGATGTTTTTCCACTACATTAGGGCTTAGTGTATTACTAGTTGATGTTTTTCTTAGTTAATTCTAGATGTTATTACTGTTTTTCTCTTGCATTTGTTGTTGGATGTAACTGGGACCCCGTGTACATAATCTCGTTTTCATCACATGTACCACATGCGGTGCAAATGACAATAAAGACTCTCTGACTGATTCTGTAAGACACAAGGGCTACTTTCTTTTATTTTTGTTCAATAAATACTTGTGAAACCTTTCTGAATGGCTTTTATGTAGCAAAACTATTCCAATTTTAACATATCACGTTGCAGTAGGAACATATGTTTGGAAATATATTTACAGTACTTTTAAATACGCAGAATTTATTTATTATTTTTCATGCTTTTCTCTACAAACAATACTGTTCATCTAAGAGATAAATTGATGTGCTATGACAAAAGACTAAACTTTATGTAAATCTATTAAATATTATATTGCAAGAAGTAATTGGGTTTTCTCCGGGTACTCCGGTTTCCTCCCACAGTCCAAAAACATGCATGTTAGGCTGATTGGTAACTCTAAATTGACCCTAGGTGTGAGTGTGAGAGTGGATGGTTGTTTGGTGTGAGTGAAACAGGTCCCTCTTGTAAATGAGTCCCCGTGGCTCAACGAGGCTAGCCTGTATAAATAAAGGTTGAATGAAAATTTGCTTTCTAGTTCTTACATCCTTTATTTTGTAGCTGTGTTCTCTTGTTGTAGCTACACCAAAATAAGTTTTTTTAAATTTAGTAATGTGTTTATTAATGTAATATAAAATGATAGATTTAAAAGGGGATTTTTGATTAAATTGCAATTATTCAGTTGTGACATAGCTCCTCAGACTAAAGAAGTCTTTCAGATGAAAGACAAAATGTTTCTACAATTTTTTGTTTTTTGAACCTGTCCAGAGGACCAGATTTAACTTTTTTAGAGTTGTGACTTGCAGTAGGCAGTGAATACCAGTGTTGTAATGTAAAAAAGTAGAAATAGGCTACTTTGTTATTGTACTTAAGTAGAATTTCGACATATCTTTACTGACTTTACTTAAGTAATAATTTAAAATAAAAAATACTTTTTATACTTATGCTAAACTCAGGACGGTATTACACTTTTATTATTTCATTTTATGGTTATGTTTATTAAAGGTTTTAATGTTTAAATGGTTATTGTTGCACCGGGGGTCTGAGAGAAATGAAATTTCAATCCTGTGTATGTCCTGTATCGCAGTTATAACAATAAAGTTGACTTTGAAAACAAGACTAATTTTACCAAAGTAATTTTATGGTAAGATACTTGTACTTTTACTGAAGTATCACTTTGAGGTACTTTATACAATACTGGTTAATACTAAAATAAAATAATGTTATCGTTCTTCAGGTTCACCCTTTATTTAGTCAGGTAAATCTCATTGAGCCTCGTGGACTCATTTACAAAAGCGACCTGCTACAAACTAAAGAATGATGAACAGCAATGATACAATTACCTTAAACAATAAACAATAGAAAAACTAGCAAAACTAGTAAAACATTATAAGATGTACAGTATAAAATCAAGAACAAGAACATCTGCATTGGTATGTTTGTTCTTGATTTTATACATCTTATAATGTTAGTTTTGCTAGTTTTTCTATAGCCAGATAGCCTGAGTCATTTCCATTAATAATGCTTAATAATAATGTAATGCATTTTTTTCCTTAGATCTAATGTTTTAATTTTACAGTACACATTTTCCTGCTGCTCGTTTTGTTGACGCTCGTGTGACACGCTTTTTACGTAGGTACGGATTTACGTGTGACGTCATTGACAACGAGAGGTGTTCAGGATCCTCGGAGAGAAAGATCCCGCGCACCCTGGCAATCTGAGAAACCCAGGTAAACGCTGTCGTTTCCAACCTTCTTTTGCCAGTCATGTTACCTTATAAGCAGAGTGAAAAAGGACAAGAGAAGCGGCAACAGTGATGTAAATGCCTCAAAGATCCCCGGCGTTTACAGAAACCGTTCTCTTGCATAGCGGCCTGTTCTGGGTAGCTAGCTTGCTAGCTAAAGCTAGTTTGCAGTTGTCTACCAAATAGACACAATAACCGCACCAATAATTTGTGTTTCCCTGACATTCATTGTCTGTCTCACTCACTAGTTGTCACAATTACGCCTCAATTTGTCCTACGATTCATGATATGAGCCCCGTCAAGATCACCTAATGCTTGTTTGCTCATCGAGAGTCTTGTGTTGTGGGAGACGGTGACTCCGTCACGGCGATGATGGCGCACACTCAGACTGAGCCCGTTGGCTAAGGATACAGTCAATTGAGTTGTTAACAAAAACACACATCTAATATTCTGCATTCAGTGGTTTGATGCCATAATGATAGAACGAGATATAACATTGCCCCCTTTTTGTTATGTAATATATGGCACAGACGTCATTACAAAACCCAAGCGATAGCCTATGCCCTGTGGCCTAACATTGGGGACTTGGCTCTCTACGATGATCGCCCGTAGCAGCCATTCATTACCTTGCTTGTTCGCTTTTTATTTTCACCCCATCTAATAACAGTCCCTGTGCCAGAGAGATGTGTTATAATTATTAACACAAATCTTTCTGACTTTCATCATGGTTGTAGCATTAGTCGTGCTGGAGGCCCGTTATGTCCTTCCTGCAAAATATCGACTTGTGTTAATGCTTTCTGGCTAACTCGTTAAAAATCTAAATGCGTATTAGCTTATAGCGTTACTAGTTCTCTTAAAGTCACGTGATTTAGTATTTGAAAGTCTAATGTACTCAATTATACAGAAGTAAACAACCTTAGCCTAGAGATGTACATTGGAGAGTAAAGGTTCCAGGGTTATGCTGTTTTCTCTGTCCTGCATAGTTAATTTATAAATGGCCAGGCATGAAAGGTGTTCTCATGTATACGCTTGGTTAAATGAGCAAATAAGAGAGTTGAATTAAATCAATGTGCAGATATATTATGAGGCTGTTGTAGATGCAAGTTACTTGTCAGTCTGGTAGTTTGTCAAACACTTTTTGTTTTATTTGTATGTACGTACCAGTATGTATGTTGTGCACTGTTTTGTTGCAGTAATCATGAATAAAAAAGTAAATTTGTTGACAATTAATCTTATCATATTGCATTTATAGTGTTTATAATTCCTTTAATTGCATCTAAATCATTTATCACTCTGTCATAGGTGTTCTTTAAACAAAAAAAAATCACTCCCTCTTACGGGACAAAAATAAATGCTATTTATCTATGTCAACTTTACTTGTGTACCAAACATCACTAATATATTTTGTTTCTTATATCATTCCGTTGAGTTTTATAGTATAAGCATGATATGTAGTCAGTCAACCCATCCATCTTATTCTTAAGCCCCATGGTGCCTTGTGTGAATTATGGGTACGACTTTCAGCATGGACCAGAACTGGTATTTGTTTATTTGTGAACAGTATAAGCTAATGTAGTTTCTCCAAACATTGCAGATCCAAGCATTGCAGATTTAATTTAAACATGTAGGAACACCACCTGTCAGCTCAAACAGGACCATATACGTAATCGTACCGCTGCCTACTGTGGACGAGGGATGGGAGGACGACCTGAAGAACAAGCTGCAGCTTATATATGTACTAGCATTAGGGGTGCAGGGGAAAAAATCGATTAAATAAAAAAAAAAATTGAGATTTTTAGTCCTGGCGATTCAGAATCGATTCTAAAAGCCCCAAAATTGATTTTTTTTTTTTACATTAAAACCCAAAAGATAAAGAAAATAAAACCATATCTCATAGTTATATGAAAGAATACATAAAATGAAAGGTGGCAGAAAGAAGAAGAAATCTGACCCGAACCAGTGACCTCCAGGACCCGATAAGGATAAAGCGGGTAAAGATGATGGATAGATGGCTTTTGTTGAAAAGATTTACCAAACAAATCTTTTAAACAAAATCCATCCATACACATTTGAAACATGGATGAATGCAATATGATTTTGAAGTCTATTTTATTTTGAGTTAAATGTTTATGCAATACAGTAGGCTGAAATCTTTGTTTACGTTTGTATTTTGAATTATTTGTGATGGACTGGAGACATGTCCAGGGTGTCCCCTGCCTCTCGCACAGTGACTGCTGGATATAGGCACCAGTGACCTCCGGGACCCGATTAAAGCTGCTGCATTCTATTCATATACCCATCTGCTCACAATTCAGGCTGCTGTATTTATACTGTATTATTTGACATTGTTAATGTTTGCTACAAGCATACATTATTGTTTTAAATAAATGTTTTATTTGTTTACATTATTGTTTAATCTTTTCATGACTTCAATTGAAAATTGTTTCAGAATCGAAAATCGTTTCAGAATCGAAAATTGATTCTCAATCGAAAATCGATCCTGGAATGAAAATCGTTTTAGAATCGAAAATCGATTTTTAATCGAATCGGTGCATCAAAAATCGGAATCTAATCGATTCTCCAGACACTGAGAGATTCGCACCCCTAACTAGCATATTTAGCTATTTCATTGCCTCGGTTGTTTCAGACAGTGAAAGGATGAACAGCTTGAAAAGCTCTGAGGTGTATTAGTATCTACACAGTAATACAGTCGGTTGCGTTTTGTTAAAAGAGGTGGGACACAATCTTACTAACCTTAAACAGACATAAAGCCCAGCCATGGTCATAAAGTCCCGCATCACCGAGCTTGAGTTACGGTAATTGCAGAGAAAATCGTAATACCGAAGACAAACAAACACTGTAATGCTTTCCTTCATACATTTGAAATCATACCTGATATTCTTGTCACACTGTTTTCAATCCTTCTGAGGATCCGGTGTCTCTTCTCTGGTGGCTTGTCGTAGCCCAGCCACGGGTTTTCCTCCTTTGGACATTTGTCAACAAAGTGAATTCAGCACACGTACAGCATTTTGGGTGGTCTGTTCAAGTTCAGATTTTTTAGCCACATTCCTCTTAATTCCTCATCTGTAGGCAGGTGATGGGAAACTACCGCTTTTCACAGAACACTTTTTTGTTTTGTGTCAATTTTCAAAACACTTCTTGTAGACCAGACCTGGGCATTGTATGGCCCCAGGGCCACATGCGGCCCTTTGGTTGACTTTGACCGGCCCCCGTAAGGGGAGTTACAACAAAAACATAGTTTAGTTTCTAATTTTACCTCATTTGTGGACTGCATTGCTTTAATTTTGATGTTTTTTTTAAATTCACGTACAAAATGATGCAATATGTAAATCAAGACATGCACAATGTGCATGATTGAATTGTTGTCAAGTCACAAGACAACGTTAGCCCTCAAAAATGTCCACTCATGCTTTTTATTTTGTTGATTAATCATAACTAATACTTTTACCAGTTTGTCTAAACAATGATATTTACTGCTTTTAATAAAGAAATACTATTAATATTATGCAGTATTGAATTATGTCATTTCGCCCGGCCCCCCACAATATTTTCTATTTCTCATGTGGCCCCATGGAAAAAATAATTGCCCACCCCTGTTGTAGACACTGATTTAGTTTGGTCTTGTTGTTTGTGCAGCTGCGAAGAGCACAACAGGTACCTGAATGCTGCAGAGGTACGGTATTTTAGTAAACATGATGGTTTTTAAATAACTGTAAACAAAACAAAAACAGCTTTTTATCTGCTAAACTGAAAGGGAAAAAAATGTGGTCTGTGCTCTGCTACCAATGCTTACTGCTACTTCTGAGGTCTGACAGGAAGTTGTACCCATAATCATTTATACAGTAGACCCCTCAGGAATAAAATGGCTACACTAATAGAAATGGGCTGAGCAGAGAAATCATCTTAGGTTCGTGCTAAGTAAACATACAGTATTTTCTAGCCTGGTTCTCAGATTCAGCACTGACATTGACACAGAACTCAAACAAAGTGTGTTAGTGTCAAATGTCTGATGTTACAATATTTTCCATTAAATTGTTCATGTAATTGTGAACTGTGTAGCCAAGATAATTTGTAAAAGACATGTCAGTGGTGTCCATTTTTTGTTGTCTAGGGCCACGGTCCTGCATTTCTTTGTGTTTCTTTACTTCAGCACACCTAGTTTAAATTTATTGGTGATTACTGATCTGCAGATCTTTAGGACATGAACAGGTAATTCATTGATTGACCTGTTTCTGTGCAGTGGTTTGGACAGAATACATTTGAACGTTAATAGATTGTAGGGATCTCATTAGTGCTCACCACATTGCTTGTTGTAAATATAATTGTTGTGTGCTGCAAGTTCAGTCTGTCTAATTCACCATAATGATGAATCCTATTTTGATAAGTTTTCACTCTGGGGAGCTTCTCTGTACAGTGTACCCTACCATTATCCAAGGAGAGCGCCCCACCCTGTCAACAGAATCGAGTGCCCTGCCTACTGAAATGTCCTTCACCCATAACTCCCCACATCACCCGCCAGCATGGACATAGCACAAAGCTAGCGGTGGGCAATACAGCACTAGTTAAAGGGTACAGTGGTAACAGACCTCTACTGCTTAAGAGTTGGCTAAAGAGGTACAGACGTAGTGGTCTGCTTCTCCTCCCCTTGGTCAACAATGGCTGGAACCAATGTACACAGAAGACGTGTTCACCCCCCCACCCCACGACAAAAAACACAGAAGAGATGAGCACCCTGCCAAAGCAAGTGACCTAAGGGAAACACTGCTGTATGTACACCTACAAATTGTGTTAAAGTTTGTAAGTGTCCATTACTTCTTCCTACTTAGTTGAGTCAGGTCTTTTGGAAAGGTTTGTCTTTGTTGAAACATTTAGTCTTTTATCCAAAATACTTACTCAGTCTGAGGAGCTGCAAGCAAACTCAGTCTTCTAAGCAGCATCATTGCATAATGGATCAACCAGTTGGTTGGTGACAGCCAAAACTAATTGTTCATATGTAATAGGAGGACCATCCAGCCTAACGACCCAATGTTAGTGCCCTGATGACTGCTTGCTATTCAAAGAGGGCTGAGTGATACTCGCAATAAGAGCATTATAAGAGGGAAACAACCATATCATACCATACCATTTTATTTATAGAGCACTTCAAACAGCGACAAGGCCAACCAAAGTGCTGTACAAACAAACAAACAAACAACAGGCAACACATAGGCAACATACAGAATGAAGTACAAAAAATAGACATAAAAACATTGCAGATAATAAATCTAACGACCAAACACAGATCAGCTGGTGTTGAAAGCAACAGAATAGTAATGGGTCTTTAAACGGGATTTGAAAACCGAGAGGGAGGGGGCACGTCTGACGACCAGAGGTAACTCGTTCCAGAGTCTTGGGCCTGCTACAGAGAAGGCTCTGTCACCTCTGCGTTAAAGAGGAGTTCCTGGAACTGTTAAAAGTACATAGTTCCCACACGTTTCAACCGGTAGTGTGCAAAGACAGTTTTCCTCCATTATAGAAAGCAAGTGCTAGACAACGACGATCACGATGGCTTTCAGACAAACTGAAACAAAGTACTGTATATTGATACTATTGACCAATGTGCAAAATGTATATCCAGAAAAAATGCAGTTGTTGTCGGAATTGACTGGTATGAGGTAGAGAAAGAGAACATGTAAGATGACATGACGCAGACAAGTTGCCTTTGATCTTTTATTATGACATAGTTCATTATTTAGTGAACACAAGGAGTGCATACACAATGGAGGAGTTTTGCGGGCATGTACAATCAGTGTTTTAACGGCTTTGTGAAGGATGTTCAAACTGAGAGCAACCTGGTCTACCTTCTCAGTAAAAGGCGGCAGGTGGTGATTTTGCCGCCTACTCAAGTGTCTGGTGCCATCTATTCTGACTGACACCCCCCACCCCCTTTCGAGCCAATCAACACACCGCACTTGATAGTCACATGACCGATTTCAGTCGCTCTAGCGGGAATGTCACTGCCTCTCAGAGACTCCATTTTAATTTGTCAAAAGTACAAAATTTAAACTACACACCAGTTTTTATTTGCATTGACAGGCCAAGTAAAAACCAGAGTTTTGATAAATAATCCACGCCACATCTTTTTTTGAAAATCATCATATCTGAAGCGCTTTAGAGCGAGAGGCTGCAGCAAAGGCGGGCAGTCTCAGGGACAAAACACCCCCATCACCCTCCATTTTCACCTCCCACCACCACCGAACAGATAAACAACCTCACCCCTCTCTTCTAACAGAGGCTGACAGGTATTTGTCAATAGCCAATCAATCTACAGGAAGAAGAAGAAAAAGACATGGACGTTGAATGGAGTTCATCACATAATTGACAGCGAGAGCAGGAGTGAGTGATGGGGTTTGAGAGATTTATGATATTTAGCGTGTTTGGATTTTATAGTTAGAATATATTTTAATGTGTTTAGTGTCTAGTGTACTGTAGTCAGTTTTAGTGTGTTTGAGTCAAAACAACGAGATGATTTTTGAATGTGAAGATGGCGGAGCTGCGGACCCAGAGGATGGAACCACGGACGCAACCTCTCAGACAGAGGAAAAGGGTCATGAAGTAGAAAAACAGTCTGAGTCAGACAGTGAGGACTTCGTTGATGAAGAGGGTGATCATGATTCGTTTTAGAAGAGGAGAAGCGGACTGAGCTTCTAGGAGGTCTTACTCTGAACAGAGGAGGGGGCCAACAGTCTTCTGTGCAGCCTTCGACACTCTGTAGAGGTTTCCTTTCTGCAGCTGTGCAGCTTCCATGCCACACGTTGATGCTGGAGCACAGGATGCTCTCTCCACTGCACACCTGTAGAAGGAGTTGAGGACTGAGTTTCCCAGTCCAGCTCACCTCAGTTGCCTGAGGAAGTAGAGTCTCTGATGTGTGATGATTGTGTTCCCTATTGACTGGTTTAGACATTAGTATAGGATGTACATATAAATACAAACATACCAAAAAATTAAAAACATAAGCTACATTGACATAAAAGTAACAACAATTGAAAAAACGTTGTAGGAACAGGAGCAATACATTAATAGTACAGGTAATCAAGAGATAATACAGTACAGTAGCCGTGTTTCCATCAAGGTTTCTAGGTGCGCATTATGAAGCATCGCATCAGAAAAGCTAAATGGAAACGGCATAATTCGAGTTAACTTCCTCTAAGTCGCTCTAAAGTTGATACGCTCGCTTGAGGTGGTTTTTGGGGGGTCGAATCAGAGCTGAGGCGCAACACGACAGATGGAAACAGATTTGCCGACTCAGTTCTGACGTAGCGAACATTCACGTCACGTGACAGATCAGCTGTTTCCGCTCCGGACAACATGTAACATCGCTAAAACTAGTTGGCATGACAGAATAAATACAACTTGCCCGATAGCAACACGTACCTGAAATATTCTCTCCATTTTGATGAGATGTGTGGTCGGGTCCTGTTTTCAACCGCGACTTCCTGTTTACTGTAGACATGCGCAGTGCTGACGTAATGACGCTGACGTCTGACGTAATGACGCTGTGCGTGGCCCGGTAGAAGCGCTTCAAGCCAGTAGATGGAAACACTTCTGATCCGCATTAATTTGTATTTACATATTAGCGAGATTTCAAAAATAAGCTCATAATTCGAAATGAAAATGGATGGAAACACGGTTAGTGATGCAGTACTTGTTTTGATCATTCGTTGTCAGTTATGATCATCAATATTAAAATAAATAAACATTTGAAATATATTGGTCTGTGCGTAATGAATGATTATAATATACAAGTTTAGTTTTTTGAATGCCATCCATCCATCCATTATCTTTTTACCCGCTTCTTCCATTTTGGGTCACGGGGGTCAACGGTGCCCATGTCCGGCAATCACTATGTGAGGGGCGGGGGACACCCTGGACAGGTCGCAAATCCATTGCAGGACCAGTTTTTTAAAATGGAATTACTGAAATAAATCAACTTTTTCATTATATTCTAATTTTATGACCAGCACCTGTATATAAAGTGGTTGATTGTCTTGATCATAGAAGGGGGCACACAGATTTGAACTGTGGACCACTTGATCTGCAGTCAAGTGCTACTGAGCTATACCCTTGAGATGTTTCTTATTGTCCTCCACTGCACAGTGAAGATGGGGAGTTGGAACTACCCTTCATCCCTCTGTCTTGTGAACTGGATAACTTGAAATACAGTATAAGTGAGGTACTGACACCATTTTGGCTGGCTTCCTTCCTTAGATAGATAACTTTTACTATTGTATTTTCCGGCTTTTAAGTCACACCGTTTTGCCTAATTTGCATGCCCTGCGACTTATAGGGCGAAGCGACATATTTATGGATTTTTCCCCCATATTTTTAGACAAATATTTGACTGAGATATGACAGTTTTTCATTTTGGCAAAAAAAAAAAAATAAAAAAAGGTGCAGTACCACTTTCGGCCGCTAGGGTCCACCGACCGTTCCCGGCTCATGTGTCCGAAGGAAGCCTCCTCTGGTCGGACTCACTCTGTCGCAACACGGCCTCCTGCTCTAGAGGTATGAACTACCTTTAGCTAAGTGTTTTACTGTTAGCAATGCAAAATAGCTCAAGAACCACAGGACAGATTTTGATGAAACTTACAGAAAGTAATCACTGGATGGACATTTATAAACTATTAGCTGTAGGAGATGTTTGAGCTGAAATTCGATTTATTTATAATTTATTTTCGCGTGCACGCGCGACCGTTTGGAAGACGTCAAAGCGAAACAATTTAAATCCAGCAGATTTGACCATTACGTGAATTTATTAAAGGGGACCACAGATAGGTTTTTAAAATGTTTATGGTATGTCTTTGGGGTTACCAGACAGTGTTCATTCAATTTAATACACAAAATAATTCTTAGATAATCAATTATACCCTTTTTAATTCTGCCATTTTTAACTTTCGTTTTGAACGACCGGTTTATGATAATGAGATCTCGTGGCACGCCCTTCAAAGATCTGCTTACATTAACTCCGCCCTCCAAAGGCAGACGAGGATGTCTGAAGTGACGCTGAGCTGTAACTGGACCGCGCAACGTATTTATTGTGTGGGACAGATCAGACGTGTACAAGTTGTCGTGTCATTTTTAATTTTTCCTGTAATAAATGTCCAACTCCCTCCCTGACGTCTCCCTCCCTCTCCCTGTGCGCGCGAGCTGGAGGTAGCGGAGCGGTCACTCGCGGACACACACACACACAGACTCACAGCGGGGCTGTCTTGTTATCTGTGTGTCCCTCGCTCAGCCGGCCGGGCCCGCACACACACACATACACACACACACGGGTTTGTCAATGAGGTTTATCGGTACGTAGTCTGTCCTGCTAATGACACATAAACCAACACACACACACACACACACACACACACAGCAACATGCTGCATCGCTGTTCATTCAAGCGTCCCATCTTATCTGAAAACTATCAATTTTAAATCTGCTTAGTGCGCGCTCCATTATCTGGGCCAGGAGGGTCAGAGAGTTAGCTGGCTAGACTCTGTGACATTTTTAGCCATGAAATCAGGAAAAACAACCATCACGTCTTTTTATACTGAAGTGGGTGGAGCCGCACCAGGGGTTGCTGGTGAGGGGCTGGACTCAGGGTTGAGGTGGGTTGTCCTGGCGCTTGTGACGTCACAAGCGCGATTGATTTCAAAACGAAACCTATCTTATCACAGTAAAATAAATCTACTTAGAGTAAATAAACCACTGGGTGCATTTTTTTGGCCTTAGGACTGTTTTTTTATTAAGTAAATACCCAAAGTTAAGTAAAAAAAACATTAAAAAGTGAATTTTGAATATGTGGTCCCCTTTAAGGAACGGTTAAGCTCAGAAACACTTTTGCTATAATATCAGCCAACAAATATATATTTTAAAGTGTCTATCTTGCTAAATTTTTAAGAAAATGCTGCAGTCCCGCCTGTGCAGGTGCACGTAGCGAAACTACTTTTTAAATCCAGCTGATTTGACAATTAGCTGTACGTACATTTATTAAGGAAAGGTTAAGCTAAGACACATTTTTGCTATAATTTTCAGTAAACAAATAATTGTTTTTACCGTGTTAATCTTGTAAAGTCCTTCAGTGCACGCTCCTGTGGCAGCCATTTGCATCAGGGCAAACCTCCGGCCCACATTTCGGGTTGTCAGCGGTGACGCGTAACATACGCGACGCGTCAGCGGTGACGCATAATAGATGCAACTTATATGGCGGTGCGACATGTTTATGGATTTTTCCAAATTTTTGGACATAATTGGACAATGCAACTTATAGGGCGGTGCGACTTATCGGTCGGAAAATACGGTAATTGGCATTTATAATACTGTACATGTGAATGTTTTTGTTCAGTGCCCTGAGATGTCTTCTGTTGTGACTTGGTGCTATATAAATAAACTGAATTGAATCATTCATACTGTATGAAGTTCTCTATCCATCCATCCATCTTTTACCCGCTTCTTCCATTTTGGGTCACGGGGGTCGCCGGTGCCCATGTCCAGCAATCACTGTGCGAGGGGCGGGGGTACACCCTGGACGGGTCGCAAGTTCATCTCAGGGCCACATACAGACAAACGAGGCAAACAACCATTCACTCTCTCACTCACACCTAGGGACAATTTAGAGTTACCAATCAGCCAAACATACATGTTTTTTAATCTGTGCGAGGAACTTTTTGCCCCACTCCCCTCAGAAAGGAGGTTGGGACAGTGTTGCCAGATTGGGCGGTTTACCGCCAATTGGGTGGCTTTCATTCTGATTTTGCGGGTAAAAATTGCTTTGGGCGGGTGGGGATAATTTGGGTGAATTTGGAGTCAGATTGGCGGTTTCTGACTTAACCTATTAAACACATTTCAAACTAGGGATGTCCCGATCCGATCACGTGATCCGAAACCGGGTCCCGATCACGTGATTTCAGACTCGACTCGACTCGGGCGTTACACACCGATCAGGGATCGGATATATATGTGTATATTTATTCTAAACACAAACGGGAATATTATATTAACTGTATGTTGAGTTACAGAGTCAAATTGTCTCGGAACAAAACATGCACAATAGTTTTGCAGCAGTGCCTGCCGTAAAGCGGTGACTGTCGTAAAAAAGAAGCGGAACGCGGCATTAACTTGAAGTGGAGGCAGCGATGTCTGTGGTGTGGAGATATTTTAAAGTGGATGACAAATGGAAAGTTCGTATTTCAAGAGGAGGTAAGGAAAAGGCTGCATTTAACACAACAAACCTGATTAGGCACATCAGAAACAAACACCCGACACAATACAGGTAGTCCCCGACTTACGAGCGAGTTCCGTTACAACGAGTTGCTCGTAACATGGAAATCTCGTAATTCGGAACGGCCGCCACGTGTCTCGTAAGTCTGGAATTTCGCTCGTAAGTTGGAACGGTTTTGCTAGCGCGACTACAAACACTCGTTTTTCATCGAAAAACTGCTTACGAGTGCATAAAAATGATCGGAAACGTGTGTCCACATGTTTAGCTAACGAACTGTGGTGAAAAAACACAGAAAAACTTGGTATTTTTTGCGTTTTTCCAAAAATTTGCCAGCTCGTAAGTCTGGAACCTCGTAGGTCAGAGCGCTCGTAAGTCGGGGACTACCTGTACACAGAGTTTAACCAGACAACGCAGCCCAGCTCATGCTGCAAGAGACTTTATAATTTATATTTATCTCATAAAGAAAAACATACACTTCCTTCTGTGAAGCCACAGGAGGAGAGTTAAAGCTCCACTGACATGATTTTTTAACTTTTCATAAAATGGCTCAACATATATAAATTTTAAGATTGAACTCTGATCGTTTTTGCTATAACAATGTTAAATGAATGAAAATTCCTCTCAAAAATAGTTTAAAATTAGCGCCGTTTTTTTACACGGTATTTTAGGGTTTTTCCGGTCACGTGACCGTGACGTCAGAACAAGAAATCTACTCCCAACACGCATTTAGAAACAATTGCAGATAATGCAGACTTATCAGACGAATTTAGCAATTTAAAAGTTGATCTTTGAGCGATTTGTGTTTAGTTCGTGATGCAGAAGTTATTTTAGTGATCAACAAGAAACATAAATGTTTATTAGTGCCTCTTAGAGGGTTCTTTTTAACGAGAGGTTTCACATTCATCAAGTGACCAGCAGGTGTCAGCAACGCTATCCTGATAACTGTTTTTCAGAGGACTCAAACGGTAATACATTATTAATTTATCTAATATTCATTCAACATTAATTTATAGTCTAAAAACATGAGTCCTTTTTAAATTATACATTTACATAAATGTTAATATATGACTGACTGATCACAAAACAAACACACACACCCTGATGATCAGCTATTTTATCAATATATGTTATTTTGACAGATATAAATTTCTTTTTAAATGTAATGATTGACGTAGAAACTACTGTTTTTATATTTATTTATATAGTGAAAAACCATGATGAAATGTACAACAGAATGGTGTTTTTCAGAACGTATGTTTGAATAAACTTCTAAAATAAACCAGATAATTTAAAAAGGACTCATGTTTTTAGACTATAAATTAATGTTGAATGAATATTAGATAAATTAATAATGTATTACCGTTTGAGTCCTCTGAAAAACAGTTATCAGGATAGCGTTGCTGACACCTGCTGGTCACTTGATGAATGTGAAACCTCTCGTTAAAAAGAACCCTCTAAGAGGCACTAATAAACATTTATGTTTCTTGTTGATCACTAAAATAACTTCTGCATCACGAACTAAACACAAATCGCTCAAAGATCAACTTTTAAATTGCTAAATTCGTCTGATAAGTCTGCATTATCTGCAATTGTTTCTAAATGCGTGTTGGGAGTAGATTTCTTGTTCTGACGTCACGGTCACGTGACCGGAAAAACCCTAAAATACCGTGTAAAAAAACGGCGCTAATTTTAAACTATTTTTGAGAGGAATTTTCATTCATTTAACATTGTTATAGCAAAAACGATCAGAGTTCAATCTTAAAATTTATATATGTTGAGCCATTTTATGAAAAGTTAAAAAATCATGTCAATGGAGCTTTAAGGAGTGCTGTTCAGAAAAGCATGTTACTAGCCTTATTTTATAAAACTGACACTTTAAGTTTATTTGTTTACATGCCTGCTCAGGTTCTGGTTCTGCTCAGGTTCTGGTTCTGCTCAGGTTCTGGTTCTGCTCAGGTTCTGGTTCTGCTCAGGTTCTGGTTCTGCTCAGGTTCTGGTTCTGCTCAGGTTCTGGTTCTGCTCAGGTTCTGGTTCTGCTCAGGTTCTGGTTCTGCTCAGGTTCTGGTTCTGCTCAGGTTCTGGCCAGGTTCTGGTCAGGTTGTGGTCATGTTCTGGTATTTTAAGTTGAGCTGCTTATTTTAAATTAGACATTTATACTGTTGCACTAAACTTCAATGTGAAGAATTTTATTTTAAATCTTATTACTTGATTGTTCAATCTACCTCACAGAAGTACTCTGTTAAATGTTAAGGTAAATAAAATAAAAATTAAGGGACATCTGGATCTGTTTCTTTTTTTCCCCTTCATTTTAAAAATGTATTTTAGAAGTATCGGATCGGGACTCGGTATCGGCCAATTCCTAAAATTAAAGGACTCGGACTCGGACTCGGGGCCAGAAAAACCTGATCGGGACATCCCTATTTCAAACAAACATTCATCATCATTTCATAGCAAAGTTCCTCTGACCTTTCTCCATCACTGATTGGCTATTGTCAACTGCCAGGGCGATCACAACAGAGAACTGGTGAGGCAGTTTTAGTGGACACCTCGTTGAGTGGGCTGACTCATTTTCGGAGCGGCCACCTTATTGGATGTGGCAGAACCGTCAGTCGACTGAGAGAAGGAAATGGACTGAACTTCATATAGCACCGGTCTACAAAATGTTTATGTTAATGCCTGTCATTCACACACACTAATATTTTTGGAAAACAAACGGGTAGGGATGCACCGATAAATCGGCCGGCCGATCGATCGGCTCCGATTTCCTTAATTTGGGGAAATCGGTGATCGGCCGATCTTTAAATGAGAAGCCGATTTTATCTACCGATTTTATCTGCCTCAGCAAAGGTTGGAAAATCCTGAAAATTTAGGGTGCATTTTGACCTTTTAACACCTGAAAATCGGTATCGGCCAAAATCGGAATCGGCAGGTCAGACTTTCTAAAAATCGGTAATCGGTGATCGGCCAGAAAATTGAAATCGGTGCACCCCTACAAACGGGCACCAAAGACAACATTTATAACTTTTAAAGTGATTATTAAAAATGTTTACCGGTACTCATTAAATATTTAGGTTTAAAGTAAGGACCAAACCAACATATGTATTCTTTTGAGTGTTTACAACAACTAACATGTGTAACACTATTACTGTGGTAATAAATATAAAAATATTCATATTTAAGATTTAATTTGTGTCTATAATAATCAGATCCTGAAATGTGACGTGTTGATTTTCTGAATAAAGAGCACTAATGATCACATTTAACTGATTTTGATTAATCACAATCACATTGATGAATATAAACCCCAATGGTTTATATTCATCAATG
>JBBPBX010023773.1:3840-40258 GCA_038048925.1 Garcialebias charrua | reverse complement strand
TGGACCAGGAAGTGGGAAAGATTAGTGAGGGTGAAGTCCGGAAAGCTCTGAAAAGAATGAAGAAGGGGAAGGCAGTAGGACCTGATGACATACCAGTGGAGGTTTGGAAATGTCTTGGAGAGGTGGCAGTGAGGTTTTTGACTCAAATATTTAATGGAATATTTGAGGGTGAGAAAATGCCTGAAGAATGGAGAAGAAGTGTGCTGGTTCCCATTTTTAAGAACAAGGGTGATGTACAGAGTTGTAGCAACTACAGGGGAATTAAGTTGATGAGCCACACAATGAAGATCTGGGAGAGAGTTGTGGAAGGAAGGCTTAGACAAGAGGTGACTATCTGTGAGCAGCAGTATGGTTTCATGCCAAGAAAGAGCACCACAGATGCCATCTTTGCTTTGAGGATGTTGATAGAGAAGTACAGAGAGGGTCAGAAAGAACTCCATTGTGTGTTTGTGGATTTAGAAAAAGCATATGACAGGGTGCCAAGAGAGGAGGTGTGGTATTGCATGAGGAAATCTGGAGTGGCAGAAAAGTATGTTAGACTGGTACAGGACATGTATGAAGACAGCAGGACAGTGGTGAGATGTGCTGTAGGAGTGACAGATAGCTTCAAGGTGGAGGTGGGATTGCATCAAGGATCGGCTCTGAGCCCCTTCTTGTTTGCTCTGGTGATGGACCGACTAACAGATGAGGTCAGGCAGGAATCCCCATGGACTATGATGTTTGCAGATGACATTGTGATCTGTGGTGAGAACAGGGAACAGGTGGAAGAGAACTTGGAGAGGTGGAGGTATGCACTTGAAAGAAGAGGAATGAAAGTCAGCCGTAGTAAGACAGAGTACATGTGTGTGAATGAGAGGGAGGCCAGTGGAACAGTGAGGCTACAAGGAGCAGAGGTCACAAAGGTGCAGGACTTCAAGTACTTGGGGTCCACTGTCCAGGAAAATGGGGAATGTGGTAAAGAGGTGAAAAAGAGAGTCCAGGCAGGATGGAGTGGATGGAGAAAAGTTTCAGGAGTGATTTGTGACAAAAAGGTGTCAGCAAAGGTCAAAGGAAAAGTTTACAAGACAGTGGTGAGACCAGCTATGTTGTATGGTCTGGAGACAGTGGCATTGACAAAAAGACAGGAGAAAGAACTGGAAGTAGCAGAAATGAAGATGCTGAGGTTCTCCTTAGGAGTGACAAGGATGGATAAGATCAGGAATGAGATCATCAGAGGTACAGCACATGTTGAACAACTGGGAGATAAAGTTAGGGAGGCCAGACTGAGATGGTTTGGACATGTCCAGAGGAGGGACAGTGGGTATATTGGTAGAAGGATGTTAGAAATGCAGCTGCCAGGAAAAAGACAAAGAGGAGATATATGGATGCAGCTAGAGAGGACATGAAGGTAGTTGGAGTGAGGACAGAGGATGCAGAGGACAGAGTGAGGTGGAGTTGGATGACTCACTGTGGTGACCCCTGAAGAGGGAACAGCCAAAAGAAGAAGATTTGTGGTGGTACACGTTGCTGTTTGGGCCAATTAAAAGATGATAGAGGAGTGATCCTTTTCAGGTGGATAAAAGGTTGCTGCCTTTCTAGGAAGTTCCCAATTTAAAAAATAATCAAAATGATGGTATATGCTAATTCTAACGTTGAGTTAAAAGCTAATGATTACAGACAAGGGTGTATGGATAGTAGTGTATATCAGACTGAGTACAAATACTTGAGTTTGGGTACTTGCTGATTTAAAGTACCAATACCGAGTAGTTAAAAAGTTACTAATTCAACATTCATGATTAAATGATCTCAGAAATATTTATTTTATTAACACAGTAAACAATCTGCTGTCTTAACTTCACCGGTTTATTTTAAAACATATTCAAACTATAGTTATTTTAAATGTTTGATCTTGGTTACTCACAAAGTGACAATGGAAATTATGTTACCAAGCATAAAAGTGGTATTAGCCTAAAATACTGTTGTGTATTCATGAGTACAAGTATATGAAGCTGGTATTGGGCTCAATACCGATACCAGTATCAGTGCCAATAAGCTCGATGCTGATAATCGATATCGATGAGAGTTAAAAAAAGAGAGGTTATAATGTTCTGGCTCTCCTGCCATAGTTTCAGATGTTTTTTTCTAATTCTCAGTTCCAAAATGATTATTACAGTAGTCGTTCGCTACTTCGCGGTTCGTTTATCGCGGACTCGCTCTATCGCGGTTTTCAAAATAACATTGCCATGACACACATATGGCTGATCGACGGATGAGCTGCACAATCGGCATGATTTTTTTTATTTAAAACAAATTATTTTGAATTATTTAGCACCTCCTGCAGCTTTGTGCAGCCCATACTGCTGCAGACTAAACTTCCTGCTGCAGCTGATCAGCTGTTCAGCGTGCAGAGCAGAGAAGTGGGCGGGGCCAAGAGCGCTGCAGGTGGCAATGAGCAGAGGAGGCAGGGAGCTGAAATCATGACATTCTCTGCTGTTTTATAGCATCTAGAGTTTAGAAACATTGTTTAGAATATTGCAAGAGTGTGGGAAGGGTTTAAAACGCCTTAATATATTTTTATTTAAAAAAAACTAAATAAACTACTACAGTACTTGTACTAATATTCCTACTTCACGTTTTTTCACTTATCACGGGTCTTCAGGGTATGGATCTCTGCGATAAACGAGGGACTACTGTTGCAAAACGCTCATTATTGAATGTTACCACATAATAATTAATTTTACACCTAAAATAAAAGTTGTAAACGTTCCCAACAAATGTGAACAAAAACCCTTTGACTTTCCGTGAGTTTTTTTGCGTTTAGCCAAAGTGACGCAGTTGGTTTTAGCCTCAGACAGACTGGCTAACAGCGTAAAAAGGATTCTTGATTGTGTTTAAAATGTTACAAAAAGGGTTACTTGAGGAGAAATTTCACCCTGAAGTCTCACGTTGCAGAAAGACGTCGGCACAACGTGATAAAGAACAAAAACAAAGTGAAGAAAACTGACACCAAGGCAGATTCTCCTGAATGGGGCAAGATCATTTTCTGCCTTCAGGGCTTCAGTCAGAGACAAAGGTGTCTTATTATAGGTACATCTTACACAACCAACACGGACTCCAGACTCGCGCAGCAGGATGGAAATCTGCATTTTCCAGGTAGATCACTGTCCAAGGCCTTCAAAATGAAAAGGGTTTTTATTTGTGTACTTGTATGCAGTTCTTACATAAGGAACCAGTAGAGTACATAAAACATCCTTCAGGTAATGAGAAATTTAATATAAAGACACTGGATAATCTGGCAGATTGTGTTGTTAAAAATCTCATTAATGCACTGTAGGTTGCACGGTGGGGTGGTGGTTTGCATCACCACCTCACAGAAAGATTAGTTCCAGGATGAGCCTCCGATTTGGTTTCTTTGAAAACAGTTTGCAAGTTTTCACCGATCCTGGAAAGATTTACACCTGAATATTCCCGCTGTGATGTCCTAAAATAAATGTACATAATTACTATTTTTAATTCTACAAACTAGTGAATAGCTTAAAGCAAATGTTCCGTTCCAACTTTATAACTAAAGTGTTTAAACATTAAAAAAAAAGATCCATATGGAGGTGTACCTTTGTACATTTATCTTTTTCATTTGTCAATGTCTTTTTTTTAAGTAGCCTATATAAAATAAAAGTTGAACAAAGTGCTTTAGAGATCAGATCAGTCAAATGAAAATATAAAACTACAAGAGTAAGCCAACCCAAAACATCTTGTGAGGGCGGCCGTGGCACAGTGGTAGTGGCAGCCGACCCCCGATCGGAAGGTTGGAGGTTCAAATCCTGCTTCCCCCCACCATGTGTCGTTGTGTCCCTGGGCAAGACACTTAACCCCGAGTTGCTCCCGGTAGGACTGGATGGCGCCTTGCATGGCAGTCTACTGGTGTATGAATGTGTGTATGCATGCGCGTAGGCAAGGGGGGTTCGGGGGGTTCGAACAAACTGCCCACTTTTAAAGAAAAGTTGACAATGCTAAACTAATGTGTCTGGATAGCTCAACTGATAAAGCGTCCGCCTTCAGTCCCAAAGCTCGTGGGATCAAGTCCCGCTTGGTACAATGTTTTTTTTTTTTTAATTCATTCCAAATTAAAAAAGCACAAGAAAACTATTTACAAAACAGCAAGGAATAAAACAATGCATTAAATGAAAGGAATCAGACGAAGAAAATAATCTTATCTGCCCCTTCTCAAACTATTTTTTTTTTCAAACACTCGATTCAAACAACTAATTTTACATTTGTCTTTTATTGGATAAAAAAAGTAGTTAATATGCCTGTGAAGAAAGAAGAATGTGTTAACCACAGGCTGTGGTTAACACATTCTTCTTTTTTTATCCAATAAAAGAGTGTTTGAAAAAAAAATAGTTTGAGAAGGGGCAGATAAGATTATTTTCTTCGTCTGATTCCTTTCATTTAATGCATTGTTTTATTCCTTGCTGTTTTGTAAATAGTTTTCTTGTGCTTTTTTAATCTGGAATGAATTAAAAAAAAAAAAACGTTGTACCATGCGGGACTTGATCCCACAAGCTTTGGGACTGAAGGCGGATGCTTTATCAGTTGAGCTAAACAGGCACATTAGTTTAGCATTGTCAACTTCTCCTTTAAAACGAACCGCCCCCCACATAGTTCTGGCTACGCCCATGGTATGAATGGGTGGATGGCTGGTATTGTAAAGTGCTTTAGGGCTCCTCACAGGGGGCTGGAAGGCGCTATATAAGTAAGCTCCATTTACCATTTACCATTGTGAGGAAACGCAAGTGAAGTACAGAAACAACACAAACATAATCAGCTCTGTCTGTAACAAACTGCGTGAATGAAAAGCCAAAGAAACAAGTCTGATGTTCCCTGGTGCTGAAGGATTTCAATAGTGAATGTTAGTTTTAAACATGAGTGTTTTTCTGAACTAATTGAACAATGAATGCAAGAAGATCTTCATGTTTTTAGGGCAATACATTCAAATGGGGGGTTGCACTGTGGAGAACAGAGGGATGGTTTGTTCTTACCTGAGGCAGCAAAGAGTGACTCTTTATCCACCAATTGATGCAGTGGTGGAGCCAGGGGGTGGCTAATGGTGGCTGTGGCCACCATAGATTAATCGTTACCCACTGGCCACCCCAGTAATTTGAGGAACCTACTTTCAAGCAACATAAAAACTAGAAAGAATAGTTTCCACAAATGATTGAGTTGGCCAGTTTACATACACGGTGGTGGCCATCTTGGATTGTGATTTGACAGCTCAATTTCCAAAAGGAGCCTTTCTGTCATGGTTTACGGTTGTCAAGACCCAAAGTGCACACAGATCCGTTAAAAACAAAAAAGGCTAAACAGATTTAATCCTCAAACAAAGATGCTGACGTGGCAGGAACGCTTTTAACCAAACTCGTGGTGATTTGATTTGAAGGCAGAGCCAGAAAAGACATAAAAGTGCATCTACTGCCAAACTGAAGACAGAAATAAAGGAGGGTATAAAGACAAAAAAAATAGCACCTGCGAGAAACACAGAGGATTTGACAATGAAAACAACTGATTAAACACAAGAGATAAAAAATACTGACAAAAACTCTTTATTATTCCTTTGCAGCCACACAACAAAAAGCAAGTTGACCCGGAAAACAATTTATATTAATACATGTATATATGACGAGGGAGAGAGAACACAGTCATACATCCAAATATGTGTAGACACTCTGGTTTTTCAGGATCAAACACCAGACAAAGCTTCGTCTGGTTCCAGCTCACCACTGCACAGAGAAAAGAGATAACGAGTTAACCCACAGCTCTTTAACTCGTTTATCCTGGCGCTGTTCCCTGAACCGTAGCTCATCGTCTCCCCCTGCAGCTGAGCAACAACCACACACCATCACGTCTCCACAAAACCAGATTCATGTTCAGGTCTCTCTTGTAAATGAGTCCCGGAGGCTCAATGGGATTGACCTGTAGAAATAAAGGTTGAATGAATGTACTCAATGAAACCAAACTGTTTTATCAAAACGAGTTAAAGCATCGGTTCCTGAGCCGGAGTCAGGACTCCGCTGGCAGTATCGGTCTTCAAAATGATCATCAAAAATTGAAATGTGCTTTTAAATAATGTGAAAAATGTATTTTTGTTGTAATTTTTACAAAAGATAACAACAATACTGTAGTAAGAATGCAAATCACTTGTCGTCTTCTATGTACAAGTTTTAAACTAAGATCATCTTTCTCTGTTAAGCAGAACGTTGTTAAAGCTGCTGTCTCACATTATCAGAGTTTGTGTTAAGGATGAGTCTCAGCTACTACCACACCACAGCTTTGCTGTTTGGTAAAGCCAATTGGGTGTGGTGGCCATCTTGTACTGGTTTAAGTCCAAAAGGTAATCATTTGTTGACAAACATCCAGATGATTACCATTTGAGTTTCAATAAAATTTGTCAACTGGCCCATCAAATATTTTCAAAGACCCCACACATCTATTTACAATATCACAATACATAATACGATGATAAAAATAAATACTATGGGATATTTTCAGGCTGTTTTTCAAGTCATTATACAGTATTCTGGCTTATTTAGACTACTGCTAAAGTTTGTAAACTGTAATCAGCAATATTCCCAAGTCTCTGCTACTTTTAATTTGTTGGCTGGAAGCTAAAACAGTTTTGAAAATGAGCTAAAGTAAATCAAACTAGAAAATTTGCACATCCAGCCAAAATGCAGTGCGAATGCTTTTTTCTGAAGAAATTGCTGCAAAACAGCTGAAATTAGTTATAAAAACATTCTGAATTGTAGCTGAAATTGAGGAACAAGCCTAAATAAGCAGAAGGAAACAGAAACAGCACATACAGTATTAGCTGAATTAGTAGTAGTAGTAGTAGTTTCTTTATTTCAGACAATGTAAGATACATGTATATAATAAGGAAAGAAAAATAATAAAAGTAAGAATAAATAAAAGGATTAAAGGCATTGAATTAAGTTTGAATGAGAGCAAAATTTAGAAAATTGGCTAAAAAAGCTTAAATTAGCAACAAAAAAAGGGAAAAAAGCTGAAAATTTGCTGAAAATGTAGAAAGAAGCTTAGGCGGAATGAGCTCAAATTAGCAAAAAATGTGGAATTAGCTGAAAACGCTAACATTAGCATAAAACCAGCTAAATTGTTGCTAAAATTGCAGAAAAAGATTAAACTAGAAGGCAAAGCTGAAAGGAGCAACACGATGGAATTAGCAAAAAATAAGTTAATTAGGATGAAAGTGGCAGAAATTAACATGAAAAACTTGAATTTATATGAAAACAGCTGAAATTAGCTATAAAAAGCTGAAAATGTATCTGAAACGGTAGAACAAGCTTAAATTAACAGAAGAAAGCAGAAAGAACACATTTGCCCATTTTGGCTGAAAGAAGTAGAAACTAGCACAATAAAGTGGAAATTAAAAAACAAAATGGGCCAAAAACGGCTGAAAAGTAGCTAAAAACCTGGAAGTAACCTGAAATTACCAGAAGGTAGTGAAGAGAGCATATTTTTGGCTGAATTACTGTAGGCAGAATTTTTTTTTTTTTAAACGAGTGCAAATAATGTGGAACTAGCTGAAAAAGCTATTGTAAATAGTACGTTACGTTTGTACGTTATCGTTTATGGGATTGTTTTGTATTGTATTTTTTTGTAAATTAACAAATTTATTTATTTATTTATATTTTATTTATAAATAAATACTGTAAATAAATAAATAGTCTGCCATTTTCAATATTCCAATCCAATATTGTACATCCTGAACATTATTATTGATATTGTTTATCTTACTTCTGTAAGTATTGTTTTTAACATTTAGGAATTTTTGTGTGGTTGTTTTTATCTGTTGCTGCAGTTACACTTGAATTTCACATCCGTGGGACATAAAAAGCTGTTTCTATTCCATTCTATTGACAGAAAAATGGCTAAATACCGGTAGTTGCTGAAATAGTAGAAAAAGCATAAACTTAAAGAAATAAGCTGAAAGGAGCACAACGAGCTGAAATTAGCAGAAAAAAGTTAGAAGAAGCACAAAAATGTTGTAGTTAGCAGAAAGAACCTGAAAGGAGCACAAAACAGTTGAAAAAGCAGCTAAAAGTAGCCAAAAAAAGTTTAAATTTGCAAAAAGAAATTTAAAGAAGCTGAAGCAGAACAAAATGTGAAAGGAGCAGTAAAAGGTTGTAAACCGATCTAAAGATTTGAAGGATGAAAAATAAGCTCAATTCATTTTCTGTGAGAAAAAGGATGGCAAAAAAGGCTAATTACAAAGTACTTTAAAAAGCTGAAGTTTCACCAATACCAAAAGTCATAGCACCCTTCTGAATGAGCTAAATGTTTTGATCTATGATTTGTTGAAATAGCACAAATATTGTGGAACGAGAAAGATGCCGAAAAATATACGGAAGAAAAATTAATCACAATTGTGTGAATGTTTCATAAGCATTAGCCTTTTCCTTGCTTGTAAGAGTTGGATGAGCAGAAGATGAGAACAGCCTGTTTTGTATGTCGCATGGTTTAATGGAAAGGTTGTTCTTTAAAATACAAATTGGGAAGAAAAAAAAGTCAAAGTCAGAACACACACACATTCTAAATGAACGTGTCGTCTAGACGTCTGACATGGAGAAAAGCCCATGTTTTCTGAAAAATCAACCACTTTGAACTTTTTTTTGCTTTTTCAGTCTGGTTCAGTTTCATCGCCTGCTGAAGGAAACTGTTTGGGTAAAACAACACATATAGGAGTTGAAAGCATGAAGCAGCCATAATAGGTCTGAAGGGGGTGGCCATCATTCTGTTGCCAGCTGTATTCCAGGTGTTTGAAGTGGTCGAGCCTTAAGAGGAAACACAGACAATTGTTTCTGCAAGGGTCACATTCTGGACCATCAAAGCCGGCACGCCCCCAGCTCTGTGAGATAACAGGGCAAATACATTAATGCTAAGCAACACTGGAGAGACATTACTCATTCTGGGCTCTGAGAAAACTGTGAAAACATGTCTTTGAGGCAAAAAGCAAAGCCAACATTTCCAACAGCTTGAGACAGGTAGTTTCTATGGTACTGTGGCAGAACAAACAACACAGTATTTTGATGGCAGATGTTAGCTAAAATGTTTTTTTTTCTCCCTGGAAAGTGTTGCCATGAATTTCTGTATCTATAGTAACCAGGCGCCCGCACACAACCACAAAAAATAATCCACTTTAGTTTGACCAAAAATTTCACTCCCTTTTATACAAACCTGAAAGTATTCAACACTTAAAGTGCAACTCACCCCAAAATTAACTTTTTTTAGCTGATAAACTCCCTAGAATGTGTTTAAAATGTTTTATAGCACTATGTCTGTGTTACTTTTCACGTGTTTGTGCGTATTTGTTTAAATCGGCAATATTTGGTCTAAAACGTGTTTACGGTTGTCCTATGGGTTGAACAGATGTATTGCACCCTAATTTTCTTATTTTCTACGATTCTCACTCTGACGTGTTTTCTCACTCTGACGTCACAAAAGTGGTTCAAGCAGAGCCAATCCCCTGCAGAGATGAGAAGGTCCTCGCTGCAGTTCATACCTTATATGGAAGTGGTACATTGCACTCCGGAAAAGAACTGCAACAAAGCATATTATAGTTTTTGGAATGGCACTAGTTATTTGTATATTTTAACTTATTTATTGTAAGAATAAATAAGTTGGAAATAAATAAATCACTTTAATTTTGCTTTAAAAGTGATTTTGAACTTCAAGCCGTGTTTAATTATGGGAAATCTGATTACACCCGAACGCACCATCTGTGATGTCACACCGGGCAGAGCTCTGGGCTTGTCACAGTGCGCAGGTATGAGCAGCTCGACATGAAAGTAAGTCTGATACAGCATCAGACCTAAATTAGATCCTGTTGTTTCTTGTTCCATCACCCAAACTATTTTCTGCTTCCCAAAATGAAGACAAATAGCTCAAATCTTCACATAGATTGCTAAATTCATCGGGTTTTAAATGGTCCGCTATTAAAGAGACCAGAGCCCTCTGCCCAGTGTGACATCACAGATGGTGCGTTCGGGTGTAATCAGATTTCCCATGATTAAACAAGGCTTGAAGTTCAAAATCACTTTTAAAGCAAAATTAAAGTGATTTATCATTTTGTTTGCATAAAGGAACATGTTTAAATGATAAAATATATATATATATTTTGAGCAATTTTATGAATAGTAAAAAAATCATGTCGGTGGACCTTTAAGTTTATATGCGCAGTTTTCCCCTAAAATATTTTCGAATTGTTTTCAGTGTCTTTAAATCATGATTTTTAGGAGGTTTTGGGGATTTGGGTTTTATTTGTCATCAGTGGTGGTGTTTCAGTTAGATATTTTTCGTTGTGTTCAGTATATTCCAGTTTACTTGGTGTGATCCCAGTGCTGATTGTATACCTCAGTGTTTTTCCTGGCTTCAGACCCCCCTGCTCTTCATTTGCTCATCAGCCCAGCTGCACTCTCTCAGTAATCACCCCTCCCAGCATACCTAGACGTTTGTTTTCTTTAACAATGTTCAATCAGGTCCTCTGGATGGTTTATTTTTTGTTGATACGTTTTGTCCTTCATCCAAAGGACTTCATCAGTGCCACAACAAACTCAGTCCAACAAGCAGCACACCCACATAGTAGATCAACTAGTTTGCTGATTATAAGATGGTTTCTTGGGCCTGCCCTCTCCCCTATCAACTCCCCTAAGGCAGCCATCAAAGTGGTTCAAAACATCAAAGTTCATGCTCAATTATCCAGGTAGAAAATCCAACACAGTTCAGTATTTCTGTTTATGAAATAACAAAGTTTGGTGTTTTGAACCACTTTGGCTATGGCTGCCTCAGAGGAGATGACGGGGGAGAGGATGAGCCACAGAAACCATCTTATCACCAGCAAACTGGTTGGTCCACTATGGAATCTGCTGCTTGAGGAACTGTTTGTTCTAGCTCTTCAGACTGATGAAGTCTTTGGATGAAGGATGAAACATTTCAAGAAAAAAAAAATGATGACCTGATTGAACTTTGTTGGATTTTCTACCTGGATTATTGAGCAGGAACTTTGATGTTTTGTTTCTTTTAGCTTAGTTTACTAGCCTGTTGTTCATGTGTTCAAGTGGTCTTAGTTTATTCTCATGAGATGAGATAAGATAAATTTCCTGTGCTCCCTTAGTTTCTATTTGTTGCCTTGTCAGCTTTGCCTTGAATCCAAAAACACAAACTTACTTGTTGCCATTCCGCTTCATCGTCTGCACTTTGGGTCCTGCAACAATCTTGTGACAGAATCCAGCAAAAATTAAATTTAGAGCCATGTGTTGTTATTATCTGTTAATTATGTCAAAGCACTGACAGCCTTAAAATATTAAAATGATATTGAGCTTATATTGAAAAGGCACTGTCAAAATACTTGGTACCAGTATGCTGCCAATAGGTGGGTTCCATTTGTACTCAAAATCACAAATTTCCATGTTAAAAGATAGGCTAAACAGCAAAGCCACAACGTTGAATACAGCTTTGCTGCCTTGTGTATAAAAAACGATAACTGCTGCAGTAATCAAATTCTCAAGTCTGTCAGTTTGTTTCTCAATAAATCAGTCACAAAAAACTGCACGAACTCCATCAGAGACGTGTTGATACATTGTTTCAATCCATAAAATGATATAATGTTTTCCGACCTGGGTATGAAGTCAGATTAACATTTTTGGCTTCAGAGGTACAAACTGAAGCAGCTGTCAAACTGCAGACAAAGGGAGAGAGTTTCATCGATGACTAAAACATCAAAACTTAGCAGTGTTTTATTTTATTTCATTACATTTATTCAAGTGAAGAGCTTTCATGCAACACCAAATTGTAAATGGTAAATGGAGCTTATTTATTTAGCGCTTTCCAGCCCCCTATAGCCGTTTTTGCATTGCACGGCCCTCCCCAGCCCACCACGTCCCTGGTTGGCCCAGAGCCCGGCCTGGCCCACCCTCGTTCATTACGCATTCTGCGGACAGCCGCCTTGAAGTGGGTGGGGCGTTCTCTTGAAGTGGGTGGGAAGTTCTTGTGTGCGCGCTTACAGTGTTTTAAGAGAGGAGACGCCGCTAAAAAATATTTGTTAGCTGAATATATATATTAGTGTTTCTGAGTTTAATTTTTGTTAATAACTGATTACAAATCAGCTTATGTTAGAACGTAAATAACACGAAGCGCGCACCCATACAGAGCATTTCCGCCTTTCAGCGCGAGCTGAATTTCATTAAAATATAACTAATATTCTCTAACTCTTGCCCGTAGCCAGGATTTTAAAATATAACTAATATTCTGTAACTCCTGCGCGTAGCCTGGATGTTACGTGGGGCGAATCCTTTATAGTAAAAGTGGACTCCTAAAATAACCAATACGAGTCTGTGGCCGAGTGGTTACAGTGTTTGCCTTCAACTAATTGTATCTTGACTCGGGGAAGCGGGTTCGCGTCCCACCTGGTTGAACTTATTTTACGTTGTCTTTTATTGGAGAGTTTGTGTTAACCACAGGCATAACACAAACTCCTTCTTTTTATTTTCTCCAATAAAAGACAACGTAAAATAAGTTCAACCAGACGCGAACCCGGCATACAAGGACGAGTACCAGCAGAGATCACCGCCGGGTCCACCTTGGACCGAACACGCATGGAGCAAGAACAGGTTTGTCCCCCGCCAGGCGGTCAGACACAGGGCCTCCTCGGCGAACCGGGACACCAGACAAAAGCGTGCCTGATGAACCAGGGTCACATCTTGACTTTACACGATCACCCGCCCACGTGGTACGGGAAATTATCTCTTCATGTCCAGACTTTATTTGTAGCACGGTACAAAAAGCTGGTAACTCTGTTACATGCACAGATCATGTTTTTCCTACTGTGAGTGACATAAAGTCATATATGTCATTACACATAAGCATGAATAAAGCTAAAAAAACAGTCCCTCTCTGTTTTATTGACTCTTAAAAAAAAAAAAAAAAACAACAACAAACACAACTAACTTAAGCAGAACAGGTCCCTCTGGCCTGCCAGCCGTCATAAAGGAAGGGGGACCATCTCCCCCCCTCCCTCACGGCTCACGGGGTGTTAGCCTAATCAATGAGCCCCGGCAGGGTGCCTCTGTTCCGTCTGTAGCGGACAGGCACAGATGTGTCTGCAAGCAGCCCCCCCCCACCCCTCATGGAGACAGGTGAGGGGGGTCACGTGCTCCAGCCCCCGCTCCATTGTGAATGACGGGGCGGTCAATACACTAACCAAGCAAACACGTGACATGTCCGCACCTCAGGGAGGCGCACCGACAGAATCTAACGATGGGAGGGCCACGTCAGAAGCCCACAGGCAACCACAAGCTTCACACGTTCACAAAGGCAATTGTGATCGAACTGCTGTGTGTGTAAACAAATCAGGGCTGAATCAGATTCCTCTTCCTGTTATTCGAAGAGAACTGGGCTCTCTATCACCAAACAATTTAAAGTCTGCCAAGCACAAAGAATCATCTCCACGTTCTCACGTTGCAGCTGTCTCCTTATCATTAATGGGCGACACGCAATGTCCAAGCAGTGATCCGGCAGCATGTGACCTTTCTCACCATGCTGGTTCAACTCTGCTCTTAAACAATATACTCCCAACGGGTGAAACACAGACCCCGGACAGGTTATCTGGCTCCAAAGCTCTGTTAAGGCCGAGGACCAATAAACTAGACCCATCCAGGAAACGGATTGGGGTCAGGAGATCTGCTCGTTTACAAAACTCGCAGCTTCTCAGTCCCATGACCCCAAACAAGGAGAGAAAAAACAGACATTCTTCTCCACTTCTGTCTAATAAGGACGACAGGTTGCATCTGCCCTCGATCACTCTCGATCAGAGCAGACTGGCAGCATATCGGCAAAAAGGCCTTCTCCCTAACTTGGTTGACGCCCAGGGGACCACAGCATCCAGGGCCCTTGAAGGGGAACTGGACACACCAACTGCTCTTCTTCAGGGTCAAACTATGTCACCAGAAGGAGCAGTCTCTCCGCTTAGGCTGGGAGCTGTTAAAAATTTTGTCTTGTTGGCAGAAAAGAACAAGCTGATGGCATCAGGCCTGTCGGAAAATGTGGTAAAAACCACCCAAAATGCCCGTGCTGTGTCAACACAGTCTCTCTACGCACAGAAATTGCGTATTTTTTAAGCTTGGTGCACAAAAAGAAATATTATTTCTTACTCATGCGACCTGGCTCAGCTCCTGACTTTCCTTCAGGACTTATTGGAAAAAGGTCGTTCTTTCTCAATGATTAAAGTTTTCCTATCAGCTATTTCAGCCTGTCATGAAGGTTGGGGACACAGGAAACCTGGTGCTCATCCAATCATAATAAGATTTATGAAGGGCGTGCTAAGAATGAAACCACCCAGTAGGATCCTGACCCCTGGTTGGGATCTTAGCCTGGTCTTGGGGGCTCTCTGTGATCCTCTATTCGAGCCACTGAGCAAGGTTAAGATAGATTTATTATCTTATAAAACCACTCTACTCTTGGCCCTTTGCTCGGCAAAATGTGTGGGTGACCTCCATGCATTGTCTGTACATCCAATGTGTACCAGATTCGCCCCTGACAGATCAAAGGTCACCCTAAGGTCTAATCCCGCATACATCCCCAAGGTCTTGATTTTAAACCATATGAGTCTGGACTTTGATCTCTCCTCCTTCCCACCTGCTCCTGTCCTCCTCAGGAACAGGAAAGGCTGAAGGTTCTCTGCCCCGTGAGAGCTTTACGCACTTACATGCAGAGAACAGCCGAATGGAGAAAAACAAATCAACTGTTTGTTTGCTTTGCAGCACCTGCTACCGGAAAGGCCCTATCAGAACAACGCCTCTCACATTGGGTGACTGAGGCCATTAAAAGGGCGTACAGTAGCAAAGGTCAACAGGTGCCCTCTGGAGTGCACACTCACTCTACTCGGGGCTTGGCCACTTCGTGGTCACTGTTCAAGGGTGTACCAGTTGAAGACATTTGTGCTACTGCGAACTGGAGCACAATAAACACTTTTGCAAAGCATTACAGTTTGGATGTTACTGCGTGTGATGTCACTCAGGCTATCCTTTCTAACACACAGTAGAAAGTAGCCTTGAGATGTCTGCTGGTCAAGGGCAGACATTCACACTAGCATGCATTTTACTGAGCATTTCAAGGGTGTGAATGAATTACGTTCCCATAGCATATGTTGCACCGAGTGAACATGACTGAAAGGGAACTGAAAGTTATGCACCATAACTCATGTTCCCTGAAGGAAGGGAACGAGGTGCAACATATCTGGCCCTTTTCAATGCTGAAAGCTCGGTGAAGTGTAATTTTGGAGAAAGATGGATGGGTGTCAGCGGCTTAAATACCCAGAGGGCGGGGCCTCTGGCGCAACGCTGACGCCCTAGCCGTAAAGGCGTGATTGTATTCCTTCAGGTAATCGCGCTGGGGTGCAATTCCCATAGCATATGTTGCACATCGTTCCCTTCCTTTAGGGAACATGAGTTATGGTGCATAACTTTCAGTTTTCAAACAAGAAGTTGGTCCCTACATTCTTTCCTTCTGTTTTATCTTTGAATGGTATCCCTATTGAGTTTGTCCATTTTTACAAATACTTGGGTATCTTGGTTGATGCATGTCTCTCTTTTAAGCCTCATGTCAAATACTGTAAAGAAACTGAAAGTAATATTGGGTTTCTTTTTCATAATTATATCCAGTCTAACTCTGAATGCTAGGAAACACCTTGTAACTGCTACTTTCCTTCCCTCCATTCATTGACTATGGTGACATTATTTACATGAACGGTCCTGCAAGCACCTTGCAGATGTTGGATGCTGTTTATTACGGTGCGCTAAGATTCATAACTGGCTTTAACTACCATACCCACCACTGCACCCTGTATTCACTGGTTAACTAGTCATCATTAAAGGTTCAGTATGCAGTTTCTGTAGAACTGCAGAACTTAGAAATATTTTCAACAGGCAAAGCATTCTGATCCCTCCCCCTCAGAGCCATATGTGGCTCTGCCCCCTTGTGGTCTGTTGAATTTCAAATTCAAGCTCTGTTTTTATTGGCTGATTCAAATTCAAGCTCTGTTTTTATTGGCTGGTTACAAACTCTGTTTTTATTGGCTGGAAAATGGCGGGTCACCTTTTCTTTTTAGAAATGCTTATTTACCACCTGGAGAAGCAAGGGGACAATATTTTTTTTAAAAAAATTTCAGAGATTACCTGGCTAACATCAGTCTGTCAGGAGGTAGTGACAGAGTGAAGAAATATGTTCATAAAAAAAGCTACATACTGAAGCTTTAACTTCACGTAGACGTTCTCACTGGTACATTTTCATCTTCAAATCACTTCTTGGATTTTTATTAATGAAAAGTGTGGTATAAATTGAATTTATTATTATTATTATCTTGGTCTGCTGCCTTCATACATCTCCTCCTACATGTCACTTCATCAGTGCAGCTACAGCGTGCACTCTCAAGACATCATTACCTGCAATGTTCCCTCAGTGAGGACTGAACTTGGCAAAAGGGCCCTCTCCTATTCTGCTCCCGTTTCCTGGAATATCTTGCAAAAAGATCTGAAGCTCTCGACCTTGACCTCTCTAAGTGACTTCAAACATTTGCTAAGTTGATGACAAAAAGGAACTTCCGATATGAACTTCCGGTAAGATGGCCCCCATGTGCATGGCTGCATTTCCACCTCTCCTGTTGGTGTTCAGAGTTTTTGTGTTTTGCTCGTTTTTCATTGGAGACATAAATACACTACTGGTGTATGATCGGAAGCAGCTCCTGGATCTACGTTTTGCTGCCGTGGATGTTGCTGATTTGGGCCAGTATGACCGTACCTCGGGGAGACCCCCTCTGCCCCCGCTGCTTGGGGACGAGCTGCCTGTTTACCTCCGCTGTGCTCCACGCCTGCCTACACAGAGAAATCGAGCGAGACGGAGGAGGAAAGTACGCGGATCGCAAGCTGGCCGGCTGGTTAAGCTCAAAGCCCTGCGTGCTACTTCGTTATCTTCAGCTGGTGGTCTGGATTCTCATCGCCAGCTTCCCGCGTGCATGGACCATGAAAACAATGGCGGTTTGCGGCCGTAGTAGCTCATTGTTGGAAGCGAGCCGTTGGCGCGCGCTCATCCACCAGCTGCTAGCTCGGATAACATCAAGATGTGTGTGGTCAACGCCGTCTGTCTGCAACAAAACTTTCATCCTCAGGGATTACTTTGAAGAACACGATTTGGACTTTTTCTGCATCACAGAGTCATGGATTTCGCCGGGTGAGTCCAGCACATTGACGGAAATAATACCACCAAACTGTTCATATTTTAACGACCCGCGGCAGTCAGGTTGGTGTGTTGGATTATTAACCATATTCAAATCAACTTTTAGCTGTAAACAACTACCCATCCCAGTCTCCTGCTCCAGTTTTGAGCTGACTGTTTTTGAACTAGGCCGTTCACCTGTAACTTTATGTGCTCTTGTTTACCATCCACCTCGTTCTAAGGACTTCATCAGTGAGTTTTCTGATTTCCTGGCTGAAATTACACCTAAATATGCTCGGGTGGTCATTTTTGGCGATTTCAACTTGCATGTGTGTTGTCATGAGAAGCCCATGGTTAAGGACTTTTTAGATTTATTGGACTCATTTAATTTAACTCAACACGTGAACTCTCCCACCCAACAGTGCAGACATATACTGGATCTTGTGCTAACATGTGATGTGACTGTTTCAAACCTTGAAATAGGAGACAATGTGTTTTCAGACCACATGCCGGTTCGGTTTCAGTTCACTCTCCCCCATGTAACTCCTAAGACATGCATTCCTGCACGTAAAGGCAGGGATTTTAACCATTTAACTGCTGCATGTTTTACTGAGGTTTACAACAATGACATATTAATTTAGCACCCAGTGTTTCTCTCTACCACTGAGGAGCCAACATCCCAGTTTGACTCTGTTTGTTTAAAGGCTCTGGATCAAGTAGCTCCTATGAAATCTAGAAGACCAAAACTCAGAGCAGAACCATGGCTGAATGACGTGACCAGAGCTGTTAGGCAGTAATGCAGGAAGGCGGAGCGAAAATTGAGAAAAGACAGATTGCAGGTCTCTTTTCAAATGGTAAAAGAGAGCTGGCGCAGATATCAGAAAGCATTAAAAACTGCTAAATCACAATACTTCTCTGATATCATTGCTTCAAACTCTCGCAATCCTCGAGTTCTGTTCTCCACCCTAAACTCTGTTCTCCACCTCACTGAACAATCACCCCTGGAAGCCTCGACTGATCTGTGCGAGAACTTCCGACATTTCTTTTTAGATAAAATTGTGACCACCCGGGCACCCATTTCTCCTCCAACTCATGATCCGTCCATCCCACCTCAATCTGTTACTGTTTTTGACCATTTTGAACCAGTATCTCTGTCCTCTCTAGACCAGGTCGTGTGCAACCTGAAACCATCTGGTTCCCCCTTTGATGTGGTCCCCCCTCGGCTACTAAAGGAGGTTTTTCCCACTCTAGGTCCCTCCATTCTCTCTATTGTAAATAGCAGTCTATCCTCGGGTGTAGTGCCAAAATCATTAAAACATGCTGCTGTTCAACCTCTACTGAAAAAACCAAACCTCGACCTTTCAGTAGTATCCAATTTCAGGCCTGTCTCCAGACTCCCATTTGTATCTAAACTTCTAGAGAAAATAGTTGAGTCCCAGTTGAAGTGCTTCCTGAAGAATCACGCTATCCCCGAGCAATTCCAATCTGGCTTCAAATCTCTCCACAGCACTGAGACTGCCCTACTGAAGGTTTTTAACAACATCTTCCTATCCACAGACACTGGTGATGCCATGTTGCTTGTCCTATTGGACCTCACATCCGCTTTCGACACCATCGACCATGAGATCCTCATTGCTAGGTTGGAGCAGTGGGTGGGCATCACAGGGTCAGCCCTAAATTGGTTCAGATCCTACCTCTCTGACAGGTCCTTTTGTGTTTCCATCAATGATTTTAGTTCTGCAGTGGCGGCTCTTAAATGGGGGGTTCCGCAGGGGTCCATCCTGGGTCCTCTCTTATTCTCCTTATACCTGCTGCCACTTGGTGCTATTTTCCGGAAACACAACATACCCTTCCACTTCTACGCCGATGACTGTCAAATTTACTTCCCCCTAAGACAAAATGGTACATGCTCTATTCAACCTCTGCTCGACTGCCTGGCTGACATCAGGGACTGGATGGCTTTAAATTTCTTAAGCTTCAATGATAAGAAGTCTGAAGCCATATTGTTCCTTCCCAATGACACAACCTTGAACCACTGCATCAACCTTTCTGCTCTATCCCTGTCTGAAAAACAAAAAGTCACAAATATGGGAGTGATAATGGATCCTTCCATTAAACTTAAGTCATGTAAACATGATTGTAAAATCTTGTTTTTTCCAGCTGAGGCGACTGTCTAAGCTGAAGCCCATATTATCAAAAAATAACCTGGAGACAGTAATTCACACATTTATTACCCCTAGGCTTGATTACTGCAATGCACTTCTGCTTGGCGTCAGTCAGGCCACCATTGCACGATTACAACTGGTTCAGAACGCAGCAGCCCAATTTTTAACTAGTACACGCAAAAGTGAGCACATTACACCAGTCTTGGCCTCCCTGCACTGGCTACCGGTTCATCTTCGAATCCAGTTCAAAATTCTCCTGTATGTCTACAAATCACTGAACAGTCTCGCCCCCGCCTATCTCTCAGATTTGATACACCCATATGTCCCTCCACGTGCTTTGAGGTCAGAGGACCGGGTACTTTTAAGAGTTCCAGAAACTCGCCTTAAGCGCAGAGGTGACAGGGCGTTCTCTGTAGCAGGCCCAAGACTCTTGAACGAGTTACCGCTGCTCATCAAACAGGCCCCCTCCCTCTCAGTTTTCAAATCCCGGTTAAAAACTCACTACTATTCTGTTGCTTTCAGCACCAGCTGATTTGTATTTGATCGTTTTATTTATGATCTGCAATGTTTTTATGTCTTTCGTGTTGTACTTCATTGTGTGTGTTGCCTGTTGTTTGTTTGTTTGTTCAGCACTTTGGTTTGGACTTGTTCCTGTTTAAAGTGCTTTATAAATAAAATGGTATGGTATGGTAAAATCAATAAAGACATGTTCCTGTTTTTAGTATTTTACATCGCTTTATAATGTAGCTGTTTTTGTTTTGTTTTTAAATAACTTTTATTTACCTTTCATTTTATATGCTTTTATGATTGTTCTTTGTTTAAAACCGGTCTCTCTTGTAAACGAGTCCTCGCAACTCAATGAGACTAACCTGTAAAAATAAAGGTTGGATGAATGAAAATCCTTATGCAGTTTCACCTATGAGTGTACCTCTGAGGTCTCTTGGAGGTGCGTTCAGCTCAGATGGACATTCGTTTTATTTTTTAGAAATATTTTACACCTATCCATCCATTATCATTAACTGCTTCTTCCTCTTTGGGTTGAGGGGGTCACTGGTGCCCTTGTCCAGCCATCACTGTACGAAAGGTAGGGTACACCCTGGACAGCTCTCCAGTCCATCACAGGGACACATAGAGACAAACAAAACAATAATTCAAGCTGCAAGCAACATTGAGGCCCTCGCAGCAATGCGCCGCTCTGGCCTTATTGTGGCGACCGCGGGAGCTCCAGCTAATCCGCATGGTTGCTATCTCGAACATTCTTGTGCCTATCCCACACCCGTTCACCAGGGTGCACATTTTCTTCTAAATCACCTGCAAACTCAGGAGCTACATCAATGCCTCCCGGTCACAATGGTGAATGCTCCCATTCAGTTCCCGCAGGCGTCCACCAGAGTGCGCACTCCACCCATATCAGTAGGAGTCTAGCTGCAAGCCTTCCAAGTTTGTCTGAAATGCGACTTTCCAGACAGGTGTTTTTGGGATTTCCTTTTTGTTGCGAATGTTTGATGAGCACTTCCGTTAGGCTTTTCAACATGTCATGTGTGCTAATCAACAGTTAGCGAATACAGTTTCAGTATTATATGTTACACAAGCAAAAGCTGGAAGAGTCACCTAATAATCGTGTGTTTCTTGTGTGAGTGAGCGGGGCTTGAGTGATGTCATTAATCCACAATACCAATTTTTCTCCAAGTACTCATTGATCAAGTACAAAAAAATCTGGTGCAGATGGGATTATGTATCACTGAGATAGGGGGCGCACTGGAGTAAATTTTTCAACCACAACACCAATGTGTATGAAAGTGCTCACTGATGAAATACAATAAATCTGGTGCAGATTGTTTGATGTATCACTTATCTGTAACTGTTGGAATAATGTAGGGGTGCACTGGAGTCAAATATTAAACAACCATATCAATGTGTTTAGAAGTAGCCACAGATGATTGGATGGTCTATCATTTACATAAAACAGTTTGAATTATGTAGGGGGCGCATTGGAGTCAAAAGTTAAACAACAATAGAAATATGTGTAGAAGTGCTCACTGATGACGTACAATAAATGTGGTGCGTATCGGATGATATTTCACTGATCTGTAACTGTTAGAATAATTTAGGGGGTGCACTGGAGTGAAATGTTAAACAACCCCACCAATGTATTTAGAAGTGCCCACAGATGATGCACAATAAATGTGGAACAGATCAGATGATCCATCACTGAGATGTAACAGTTTGAATAATGTAGGGGGCGCACTGGAGTCATATCTTAAACCACAATATCAATGTGTGTAGAAGTGCTCATTGATGAAGCACAATAAATCTCGTCCAGATCAGATAATATATCACAAAGATATAATAACTCTGAGACCTGGCCACGCCCCTTTAACATAAACGAAAATGCAAGCTTTTGATAACTTTAGTCCCCAACGTGTTAAGGGCATATTAACCAAGTTTGAAGGCAATCGCTCAAAATCCCTAGGAGGAGTTCGTTAAAGTCTGCATGTAGAAACGTCCAAAAATGACCATTTGACCCAAAATGGCTGACTTCCTGTTGGTTTTGGACCAGGGCTCAAAGATACTTTTTTGTAGTTCCTGAGAAGATACAGATGTTCACCGAGTTTCAGAATAATTAGTCAAAAATGGCTTGGGGCTGAGGTTTTAAAATATTCTAGGTGGCGCCGTGGAAGCTATTGGCCAATTATCATGGATTCCTGTTCAAGGGGTGGGCAATGATCGATCAAACTGATTTTGGTACTCCTCTGATCAAATCTTTGGATTTTAGAACCGAATGTATGGCAACAGTGTTACGTCTTACTTTGACACGTTGCCACGCCCACATGCTCCACCCGAAACAGTGAGGGTTGGAACGCAAGTTACCCCAACATGTCTTGGGTCACTGGGCACACTGTCATGCTGATTAGGTAACAGGGCTAAGATCGGGACTGTTCAACGTAAAATGTTACACTTCCTGTTGTCAGGGGGCATGGTTGAAGTGATGTCATGATTTGACCATTCAGTCTGGCAGGGACCTGATGTTTATGTTTATGTTTATTAAATTTGTTCATTTTTTTACAAAAGAAACAATACAAGACAATCTCATAAATGATAGTGTACAAAATATAAAAAAATGAAAGGTAGCAGAAAGAAGAATAAATCTTATTATATCTGCCCCTTACTTCCAACAATCAGATTAAACAACAATAATCAACCATGTAAACAATAATAATCTTCAACCAACTTTTTCCAACAATCAGATTAAACAATAATAATCTTCAACCAACAGTACAAAATGACTAACTCTTTCTAATTTTCTAACTAATACAATACACATTACGCTATTTCATATATTTTTTTAACACATTTGTTTTGATCATTTTCTTAAATGTAAACATTGACTTGGCATTTTTAACTACATTCTCCAAGCCATTCCATAATCTAATTCCCTGGATTGAGGTAGAACGTCCCTTCAAACTAGTTCTGAATTGTGGTTTTACAAACATCTCTGTCCCCTTAAGATTATAACAACTTTGTCTTTTAACAAAATGCATTTGGATATTTAAAGGTAATGCATTATTTTGAGCCCTATACATAACTGATAAAATATTATAGTCTACCAAATCATGGAACTTCAATAACTTTAGTTGATAAAATAATGTACTTGATGGATGACGGTAATGTTTTCTAGTGATAATTCTTACAGCTCTTTTCTGTAATACAAAAATAGGCTTTGTGATTGTTTTACACACATTCCCCCAAACATCAATACAATAGATTAAGTGTGGAACAATGATTGTGTTATACAACAAATGTCGAGCAATCATTGTAGGTTTAATGTATTAGGCCGTTTTCATGTAGGTGCTATTAACGTTTTGTTTTTCATGGCAAGATGTCCAACTTTGAGGTCTGGCCCCGCCCCTTCAGCATGCTTCGAAACAAACCATTATGATAAATTTTGTTCCCCCATGCCTGTTGAAGAAACTGGCCAAGTTTGAAACCAATTGAGCAAAATCCCTAGGAGAAGTTTGTTCAAATATGGAGGCTGTAAATCGCCAAAAAGGTGTGAAAATTTGGACAGCATTCCAAAATGGCCACCTTCCTATTTATCGTACAACGTTGGCGCCATAGGGTTTTCCGTGCATCTTGGTGAATTGAACAAGTTTACCAAATTTCATGCTTCTACGAAAAACTAAGGCCAAAGCGGAGGGTATTTTAAAAAAATTCTAGGTGGCGTTCTTGAGCCGTTTCTGTTTCAATTTTTGCCATGCCCCCAAAATACATAAATATTTACCAGTCCTGATGCTGCTGCCAAATTTGGTGAGTTTTGTGATATGTAAAGGCCCCCAAAAGACCAATTCATTTGGCGGGAAAAATTGCAGGTCGGGCCTGAACAGAGTGATTACAATAAGCCTTTGCAGCGCTTTGCTGCTCGGGCCTAATTCACTCTCTCTCAGCTAGGGAGGATCTAGTCACGAGTCAGTCTAATGCCTGGTTCCCACTGGACCCGTGTCGGGCGGCTGAAGCGGCCGGTTTACTTTCAAAGTCTATGTGGAGACACGTCGAGGCGCGGCGAACCGTGAAGCCGCGCGTTTTGAGTGATTGAAGCGGCGCGGCGGCACGCGGCAGTTCCTTTCCACGCACGCGCGCGCGCATCCAAAAGCAACCTAAGCGCCGAGCTACGTCGAGCCGCCAACGTCATAAAATTTGATCTCTGGTGGCTCGACGCGTCCAGCAAACAGTCGGGAGAGCCTCTACTATGTGATTACACAACGACAACGGGACTTTTTTGGACTTTTTAAACTTACCAGATCGAGCCTCCATGAATTGGAACCAAAACTCCGGTAAGAAACTTGGCATTTTTACAGTTGCTGCTGTCCGCTCCAGCATATGATCACCCCAAACATAAAAAAACGTTTTAATCTCAACAAAGACTGTCTGAGCTGCAGTTCGGCTCGTAGAAAACCCACTCCAGTAGGAGCGGGGGTCACGTGCTGCTGATTTTATCTGCCAGCAGCATGAAAACACAACAACTGATGACCCTCTGCCTCCCCCTAGTGCGCGTCATCAGACGCGTCCCAGTGGGTGCCCGGCATCAGTGACAAGCGGCCAAAAGGGGGCGGCAGGAGCGTTCTGACAATTTAGGTGGGGACCCGGCATAACATGCCCATTTTTGGTCTGTGGGAGGAAACTGGAGTACCTGGAGAAAACTCATGCATGCACGGAGAGAACATGCAAACTCCACCCAGAAAGGCTATGCCCCAGGATTTGAACCAGAGTGACCTGCTCACTGAGAGGCGGTAGCTACCAACTGTGCCATTGTGCCAACATGTGAAATTTTAGATCTTTGATACCCAGATATATTCAGGAGTTATTGGATGGTCTGGTTTCTGTGTGATTTTTATTTTACTTTATATATTTACATGAACAATGAAAATTAGTCAAGATGTGCAATCTGGTCAGATTGCTTGAGATCTTGGTCACCTTCCTGCTGCCCTTGGGTCACAATGACCCCAAGGTGGGTCACAAGCAAATCCTTGGAATGCAAATTGACGGGTGGTGTGCATTCTTTCAAGGAATGCTACTTTCATGGAAGGAAAGTTTTGAGTTTTACTCTTTTAATTTTGAATTTTGTTCTCTGAGTAGTCGTTGAATTTGAATTCTTCCTTCAAATTTCTCCCTGATTTTCCAAGTTGTGATCTCTGCTGTCTACTACATGCAGACAGGTCATGGTGCCTCCACACACTCTATCCTTTGAAAACCTTTAACGTGTTTCTTAACACATGTGCTCTCAGCTAACTCACTGTAGCGAATGTAATTTGATACATTTAGAAATGAAGTTAACATAAGATTGAAAGCAGTAAATAAAAAGTTGAAACGTAAAAATAACACATCCTCAGGTTTCCCACCCTTCAGTGTGCAGGAGTGTGGGGGTGTGCGTGCATCCCTGCACATGGTATACACAGGAGCATATCATGTGTGAGTGGAGCCCTGAAGATTGGGAGGCCATTCCCTCTCAGGCATAATTTACAACCTGAGAGTTCTGTTTCAGCTCTAATTACACTTACACACTCACACACACCTACACAGCCTCTGGCAGGAGGTGAGATAGCCAAAAAAACTCCGTAGTCAGCACAAAAATCCTCCATCAGATGTGACTCCTTGCAAGTCTGAACGCCGCTGACTAATCCTCCGCTCCCGTCTTCTTGTCTTCTGATGAAACGTGTCACGACTCCTAATAAATGCAGGATTACCTTCACAATCATCAGATTCAGGCCTTCGTCTGCCACAAGTCTCCGTGTCTGCTCTGAATTACCTCGTTAGGTCCATGTTTATGTTTTATCCCCACTCTGTTTAGAGGAGATTTGTGCAATCTGTGCTGTAAGCTCAGTCTCAGAAACCTCAGTGGGCTGGATGCAGCGCTGTGCCGGTCCTCACTGTCGCCATAGTAATTACAGACATCGTAATACCTGACAGTTTAGCATAGCATTAGTCACATGAGGTATGAGAGGCACAGGATGCCCCGAGGATACGAAAAACATTATCCTATAATTCCAGGATTAAGACAAGGGCCTCGTTAAAAAAAAAAGAGACTGCTTATTAAAGCAACTTGTAATTAAAGAAGATAAATAATATGAGTATTTTAGAAAACAATACTTGTTTGTGTCTGACAGACATCTGTTCATTAGCTAAATGCAAGTGTTGAATGATGATGGTTTTAAAAAGCTGATGTCTTCTTTGCACAATTGCATTAGATAAAAAGCTTGCATAAGTTGTTGTTTTGTTTTTATTGCAGAGGGACACGAGACTGGAATGTCACCCACCAGGAGACCTCTCCTAGACGCTCGGTTCTGGCAGGAGCTGGCCCGGAAGCAGCACCAGACTGAGCTCAAAACCAAAATGAAGGAGGATCGAGTCCAGAAAGAATCACAGGTCAGGACAAAGAATAATTTATCTCTGTAACAAGCTATTCAGGAGTTAACAGCTTTACAACATTGGTTTTAACTTTGCTATTACTCTTCAATCAATGAAACTTTATTTATAAATCATATTTCACGAAGATAAAATTAACAGAAATACAAAACAACCAAAAAGCAAAAAAAAATTCAAAACTACGAACAGCCCGATCTAAATTAAAATAGCAAAACATTCTATAAGGACAAAAACTGATAGCACGAACATGTAAGACTGAAGAACCTGAGGCAATTTTTATTTAAATGAGGAGAGACCAGAGACTGGCACCTAACGATGAATAATCAACATTTGTGCATCTGAGTTCTGAATCAGCTGCAGCTGATACATACCGTATTCGCCGGAGGAAAATACGCTCCGGTGTTTAATCCGCTTTGTCCAATTATTAACAATAATCAAGAAAAAAACGTACACAATACGCCTCGGAGTTTAATACGCGTCATCACCACGCGACGCGTCAGCGCCTCATTTGCCCTAATCAAGATGGCGGCGACAGAAGCAAGCGAGTACGAAGATCTTCACAAGGAAACACGGTAAAACAATTATTTCTTTGCGAGAAAAAATATATTTCTTAGCTGACTTCATAGCAGACGGGCTCCTGAGCTTAACGAAATGTTCAAATCAGCTGGATTTAAAAAAAAAAAGTTCGCTGAATTTTAGGCAGGCGCCAGGCGGGTCAAACCGGACGCTTTCTTTCTTTAAATTTAGCTAAATAAACGCTTAAAAAATATATTTCTGAGCTGACTTAATAGTAGACGTACTCCTGAGTTTAACGAAATGTTCAAATCAGCTGGATTAAAAAAAAAAAGTTCGCTGACTTTTATGCAGGCGCCAGGCGGGTCAAACCGGACGCTTTGTTTCTTTAAATTTAGCTAAATAAACGCTTAAAAATATATTTCTTACCTCACTATAGCAGACGGGCTCCTGAGCTGAACCAAATGTGAAATCAGCTGGATTTAAAAATCCGCGGTGTGGTTTATGAGTGGTATCTTGCAAACAAAAACAGCGAACCTCACAGCTAATAGCAGCTACATCCACAGCAGGGAGCGGGCAGCGACAGAGTCAGTCCGACCAAAGGAGGCTTTTTTCGGACACAGCAAGTAGAAACTTCTGGAAGTGGCCCCTCTTCCTCTTCACTCTCTGAGTCCTCTGCTGGCTGCTGCCTACAGCGCCTCTATAGCGGCCGAAACTGGTACTGCACCATTTTCGCCAAAAATGAAAAACGAAGAATCAGAGCGAAAAATGAGTCTAAAAATATGGGAAAAAATCCATAAATAATACTCTTCGATGTTTAATACGCTGGACATTCAAATGAGCAAAAATACTGCGTATTATAGACCGGATTTTACGGTACTCAGAGTTATACTTCTCTATACTCAGTTATAATACTGTATATATGCAGAGTGAAATATATTTCTATCAGTATTACATTACACCCACTATGCTCCATTATTTGTATTCACTTAATTCTGCCTTATAATGTGAAATGTGACACTAGGCAGAACGTTTTTCTCTCGGGCTTTGTTTTCACTAGGGAACAGTTACACGCCTGCACATACACAGACATAACATTTGATGTTTACATTGAAGCTGATAGATTGTTGACAGAAAGGAGGGTCACGTGGTAGTGTAGGTGGTTCCAGGGCGGTCCTGAAGCAGTCCAAGGAGGTTCCAGGGTCCAAGGAGGCGGTGACGACATCCGGGGTTTTTATAACCGTGGCCCTGCCTTTGAAGATGTGTGTGTGGACTGTGTTGGAGTCAGGTCTGTTGTCTGCTGTAAGGTTTATTCTTATATGTACAATAAACCTGCATAAAATTTGCACATTCGTTTCAGAGCTTCCTTCAACCTTTTGAATTCGCAACAAGAGTTATACTCATCTATACTCAGAGTTATAGTCTTTTATTGTCTCAGCTATCCTCTTCTATTCTCATACTGTAGTTGTGTTCTTCTATACTCAGTTATACTCAGTTATACTCCTATATGCCGGTACTCAGATTTATAGTCTTATTGTCTCAGTTAACCTCTTTTTTCCTTATACAAAGTAGTTGTGTTCTTCTATACTCAGAATTATACTAATCTATTACTTTTACTCATCTATACTCTGAGTTAGTCTTTTATTGTCTCAGCTACCCTCTTCTATTTTTATAGTTGTGTTCTTCCATACTCAGAGTTATACTCATTTAAACTCTGAGTTATAGTATTTTATTGTCTCAGTTAATATATTTTATTCTTATAGTTGTGTTCTTCTATACTCAGAGTTATACTCATCTACTCTCAGAGTTACCGTAGTCATCTGTACTCAGAGTTATAGTCTTTTATTGTTATAGTTACCCTCTCCTATTCTTGTAGTTGTGTTCTTCAGAGTTACAATCATCTGTGCTCAGAGTTATTCTCTTCAGCTATCACTTATGGTTTTCCATACTCAGAATTAGTATCTTCTATACTCATATTTCTAGTCTTCCATTCTCATAGCCATAGGTATAGTATTTTATCATCAGTTCTGTTAAAGGTTCAGTATGCAGTTTCTGTAGAACTGCAGCACTTATGCCTGGTACCCACTGCACAACTCGAAACGCGCCTGCCGCCCCCTTTTGGCCGCTGGTCACGGTCCCACTGGCCACTGAACACCGTCTGATGACGTACACTAGGGGGTAGCAGAGGGAGGGGTCTCTGGCTTGTTTAACTGCACCTCCGACGGTCTTCGATGAGATTAAAACTTTTTTTTATGTTTGGGGTGATCTACACTGGAGAGGACAGCAGCCTGTCAGCAGCAACTGTAAAAATGCCACGTTTCTTACCGGAGTTTGGTTCCAATTCCTGGAGGCTCGATCCGGTGAGTTTAAAAAGTCCGAAAAAAGTCCCGTTGTGGTTGTGTAATCAGATAGCGAGGCTCTCCCGACTGTTTGCCGGATGCGTCGAGCCGCCAGAGATCAACATTTGGGACGTCTGCGGCTCGACGGCGACGCGCGCGTGCGTGTACAGGCTGCCCCCGCGCCGCTTCGATCACTTGAATCGCGCCGCTTCCTTGTTCGCCGTGACTCCACGCGTCTCCTCCATAAACTTTGAATGTAAACCGGCCGCTTCGGCCGCTCGCCAAAGGGGGCAGTGGGTACTAGGCATTAGAAATATTTTCAACAGGCAAAGCATTCTGATCCCTCCCCCTCAGAGCCATATGTGGCTCTGCCCCCTTGTGGTCTGTTGAATTTCAAATTCAAGCTCTGTTTTTATTGGCTGATTCAAATTCAAGCTCTGTTTTTATTGGCTGGTTACAAACTCTGTTTTTATTGGCTGGAAAATGGCGGGTCACCTTTTCTTTTTAGAAATGCTTATTTACCACCTGGAGAAGCAAGGGGACAATATATTTTTTTTTTTTTCAGAGATTACCTGGCTAACATCAGTCTGTCAGGAGGTAGTGACAGAGTGAAGAAATATGTTCATAAAAAAAGCTACATACTGAAGCTTTAATCTATTATCAGTTTTAGTCTTCTTTACTTAGACCACTGAGCCAGAGCAGCCCCTGCTCAGAAACGCACCTGATGGGCCTAACATTTGTAAAAGACATGAACTTTGTCCCCACAACCTTTATAACCATGCAGGTAAAGTAACAAGTAGATCCTGTTTCAGTTCTAAGGTTTTGTCTAGTCATCTGATCCAGTTCAAATGTGCAAATCCATCTTTAAATACACATACAGTAAATAGTTAGTATTTTAACAAAACCTAAACTAAACGGTTTTAAAAGCTGATTGCAATTTAATGCTTCTACTTTGTATGTTTACAGGGAAATTATCTGCTGATCCAATGGGTTGGTGTGTGTTAACACAATGCCAAGGTGTAAAGACAATGGCAGTGGCTCCCAGAGAATCAACTGTTACTGCCCATGAATCTGGGAGGGGTCAAAGGTCATATCAAAAATACTTGGAGTCTATTATTCCTCAAAGAGAGATATTATTCACAAGTGGAAAACATTTAAGACTGCCAATCATCTCAGGAGTGGGCATCCGAGCAAACTCGCCCCGAAGGTCATCCTGAAAGGCGCTTTTAAATAAAATGATTATTATTATGATTATTATTATTATGTTATGCTCAGAGAAATGATCTCCCTCTCAGACTCTGCAGGCTTCAGTCAGTAGGTTAAAGGTCAAAGGTCATTACAAGACAGTTGAGAGTTTCATTAGAAAGCCTTTTCTCTCTAAAAGAGAATATGGCAGAATTACCAAAGTTTGTGAAGTTTCATCTGAACAAACTACAGGACTTCTGGGACAAAACCAGACCAAGATATGTTTACCCAGAATGCACAGCAGCATATTAGGACAAATCCGAACACAGAATCTCAGCACAGACAACTCATAAGAACAGGAATTTCATGCAACAACAACAAAAAAAGGTCTATTAGAATTTGTTGCCTACACAAAAAAATAGTTTCCGTAAAAAATTGATATTACTGTAATAATAACCAGCTCAGAGGGACAAAAATTGAAAAAAATTGTGAAATTTTACATTTTAAAACATTTAAATGTGTATATGTAGTATATATATATATATATTTTACTCTTTGGTTGTTTTAAATAGCACTGCCCATCTCTGATACAGTGATTCATGCATGGTGGTGGAGGACTAATGGTTCGGGCTCCTGTCAGTCACTGAGTGGACCAGGACCTCCTCTGTAGACCAAAGGGTTCTAAAATCAGATGAGTCCATTTATGTAACAGCTGAAAATTGGACCAAACTGGGACCAACAGGTCAATGATCCCAAATACAGCAGCTAGTCTACAATGGAACGGGTCAGAAAGAACAGAACCAAGGGGCTATGAAGCAACAATGGAAAGAAGAATGGGCCGAGATTCATCCACAGCCATGTCAGATACTCATAAAGTACTGCAGAACTTATTCTGGATTTTTGGCAGTTTTTTTCCACAAAGTACTTACTCTTAAAGCCACCCACTTGTATTTTTTTAACAATCACTCAACATTTCAGTCAAAACAGAAACAAATGTTTGAAAACCCTCAGTGGGATGGCATGCAAGAAGAGAGTCCATTTTATGCAAACAACCTTCTGTCCTAGGGAGGGGAGTAATGCAAACAATACTTGTGCCCATTTTCTCCCTCATTAAGTGTCCTTGCTTGTAACAAAATAAAATCAAGAAAGATAATATGTTGGACAGTACAATGCAAATGTCTGATCATTGAGAGCAACAAAGGAGCGAGGGGAGTAGGAGTCGAGCAGCTGGATGAAGGAAGGAACTTCAAAGGGCGGGGGTCGGGCGTGAATGCACATCAATGTGGGTGGTCGTGTGAGACCAGGAAACTGAATAACAAGTGAGCTTCGGACTAGAAGTTGGGCCACACTGTACTGTACTTACATATATTCCAATAAACCAACATATTGTCAGCCAATCAGAGCCAAACATAAGGTAAGGATTCATGTCAACTAATGGAGAATCTTGTGTTTTTCTCAGTAACTTTAACTGGTAAAATATTTCTAGATTTTTCACCACATAACTCTCAGTTCCAATAAAATTGTGTCAGAAACATTGTAAAAGCCGACATTCTGTAGCGGAAATACACTGTTAAGATGAATCAATAGCAGTGGCCGAGCTAGACCTTTATCCAAGTACCGTAGTTGTATAAACATGGGTGAGGCTTTTTTCAGGGTAGCATATACTAAATTAGTACCGGTATATGCTACCCTGAAAAAAGCCATACTGTATTTGTTCATCTTTCTTTATAAAGCACATTAAAAACTGAAAGTTATGCACCATAACTCATGTTCCCTGAAGGAAGGGAACAAGGTGCAACATACTTGCTATGGGAATTGCACCCCCGCACGATTACCTGAAGGAATACATTCACGCCTTTTACGGCAGGGGGCGTCACCCGCGCCAGAGGTACCGCCCTTTAGGTACTTAGGCGACTGACGCCCCTCCAACTGTCTCCAAAATTGCACTTCACCGAGCTTTCAGCATTGAAAAGGGCCAGCTATGTTGCACCTCGTTCCCTTCCTTCAGGGAACATGAGTTATGGTGCATAACTTTCAGTTCCCTTTCAGTTCGGTCTCTCGGTGCAACATACTTGCTATGGGAACGTAATTCATTCACGCCCTTGAAATGCTCAGTGAAATGCCTGTTAGTGTGAATGTCTGCCCTTGACCAGAAGGCATCTCAAAGCTACTTTCTATTGTGTATTAGAAAGAACAGCCTGAGTGACATCACACGCAGTAACATCCAAACTGTAGTACTTTGCAAAAGTGTTTAAAGAGCTCCAGTTCGCAGTAGCACAAATGTCTGCAACTGACACGCCCTTGAACAATGACCAGGAAGTGGCCAAGCCCCTGGTTGAGTGAGCATGGACTCCAGGGGGCACTTGTTGACCTTTGCTACCGTATGCCCTTTTAATGGCCTCCGTCACCCAATGTGAGAGGCGCTGTCTTGATAGGGCCTTTCCTGTAGCAAGTGCGGCAAAGCATACGAACAGTTGGTTTGTTTTTCTCCATTCGGTTGTTCTCTGCATGTAGATGCGTAAAGCCGTCATTGGGCAGAGAGCCTGTAGCCTTTCCTGTTCCTGAGTAAGGACAGGGTCAGCCGGAAAGGAGGGGAGATCAAAGTCTGGACTCCTATGGTTCAGAGTCAAAACCTTAGGAGCCTATGCGGGATTAGGCCTTAGTGTAACCTTTGACCCGTCAGGGGCAAATCTGGTACACATTGGATGTACAGACATTGCATGGAGGTCATCCACGCGTTTCGCCGAGCAAAGAGCCAGGAGAAGAACAGTTTTATAAGATAGAAGATTTATCTTAATCTCGCTCAGAGGCTCAAATGGTGGGTCGCAAAGAGCCCCCAGGACCAGGCCAAGATCCCACCCAGTGGTTAATGTCCTGCTGGGTGGCTTAGTTCGAAGCACCCCTTTCATATATCTTATTATGATTGGATGTGCTCCAGGAGTCCTGTGTCCCCAGCCCTCGTGACAGGCAGAGATAGCTGCAAGGAACACCTTAATCGTTGAATAAGAACGACCCTTTTCCAGTAAGTCCTGAAGGAATGTTAGTAGTTGAGCCAGGTCGCAAGCATAAGAAATGATATTTCTTTCTGAGCACCAGGCTTCGAAGATGCGCCACTTTTGTGCGTATAGGGACTGTGTTGACCCGGCACGGGCATTTTGTATGGTTTTCACCACATTCTCAGGCAGGCCCGAAGCCATCAGCCTGTCCTTCTCGGCTAACAGGCTGGAATTAATTCCAGTTCCTGGCCTAGGCAGCTGGACTGCGACTTCCTGTGTGAGTCTTTGAGGGTCCACCAAGTTGGGGAGTGGGCCTCCACGTTGATGTGTTAACAGACTTCCCTGATCGAGTCTCCTCGAAGACAGATGAATTCCATTAATTTTAATGGATTGAGTCTGGACAAGAAAACTACTGTTTCCCTCCAGGATAGGATTTATTGAAATGAGGGGCTGCCGCTTTTGTAAACGAGCAGACCTCCTGAGTCCAAATGTAGTCCCACCCAATGGGGTACTGGTGTGTGGGGACAGGTTTGGTACAGCTTTGTGAGGGAAAACACATGCTGCTTTTCCAACGCTCGAGCATTATGTGTCCTTCATGAATAATAAAGGAGCAGTAGCAACGTGTGAACGTGGGAATGATCCTTTGTGGCCGGCAGACAGGATAATTTGTTGATAAGGAGCCCAGTTTCCTCTCAAAGACATGAGGAAAAGTCTGGTTTGACTCCGATTTTTTTCCACGCATAGTAACGTGCTCACAGCCACTACTTTGAGGGTGTGAAAACTGTGTCTGCCTTGGGGCCTCCGACGTGCTCTCCTGTAGTGTAAACCTGTCACGTGCTTGACTGGTTAGTGTATTAGCCGGCCCCTTGCTCATAATGAAGTGGGGGCTGGGATACTTGCCCTTTCCCACCTGTCTCCGTGAAAGGTGTAGGGTCTGTTTACAGATACCTCTGGGTCTGTCTACTGGAGACAGGTCCTGAGGCACCCAGCTAGGGCTTATTGAGTAGGCTGGCACCCCGTGAGCCGTGAGGGAGGGGGATGTGCCCCCTCCCTTTATGACGGCAGACAGACCAGAGAGGCCCGTACTGTTGACATTTGTGTTGGTGTGTTGTTGCTTTTTTTTGAACGTCAATAAAACAGGGATGTGCTGTTTTATGAACTTTATTTGTGCTTACGTGCAACGACATACATGATTTGATGTCACTCACAGCAGGGAGAACATGGTTTGTGCATGCAACAGAGTTATCACCCATTTGTACATTGCTACAAATAAAGTCTGAACAAGGTGCAAACACTCCCGTTACCTCGTGGGCAGGAGGCCGTCTGAAATGTAAACGTGGGCCTGGTTCATCGGGCACGTTTTTGGCGAGTGCCCCGGCTCGCCGAGGAGGCCCAATGCCTGCTCGCTTGGCGTGGGACAACCTGTTTTTGTTCCATGCATGCTCGGAGCGAGATTGGCTGGGCGGGGGTCTTTGCTGAGGTTCCTCCTCGTATGCTATCCGCTTCTGCGGTGGCGCACGTGTCGTCAAGCGGTACCATGGCTGTACAGGTCTGTCGCCAGCGGGTTCTCGGGTGGGGGGGGGGACTCCAACGTGGAATGCCCACCCTGAGAGCTTCAGCCTGCCTGTGCCGTTGGTCCAGCTTGGTTTGGATTCGCTCCAAAGTCTGGACAAAAAGTCCCTCCGCTTCTATCGAGTGGTGGAGAAAAGGCACATTTTGTCCCTCAGGTAAATCCGTCAACGTCATCCACAGGTGGCGGATCGCTATGACCACTTCTGCCATACCTCTGCCCTGAGCCACAGCAGCTGAACCCATCATGCGGAGAACAAAGTCTGTTGCTCTGCGGGCTTCGTCCAGTAATTCGGCAGCAGCTTGCTTATCCGAGGTTTCCTGCAGTTGTGGGAGTTTTTCTGTGAGGTAAGCCTGCATCATCGCAGACGCGTTCATGGCGCACGCCACGAGTCCTTGAGCTCTGTAGCACTTCTCAAGAAGCGACGCTAAGGCTCTGCATGCTTTGCTAGGGAGAGTCGGTTTTGTTCCTGATGACTTGGGAGCCAAGTGGGATGCAAGCGTGTCCTTGATCTAAGGTGCGTTGGCTAAACCAACCTGATCCATGCCTTCCACGTCGAGGAATTGTGAGAGAGGAAGGAGCATAGGCGCACGTGGTTGAGGCCAGGTACGGGTTCAGTTCCGTGAGGAAGTCAGGGAAGACGGGCATCCTTTGCCTCGTTGTAGCCTGTTTATAATAAAAATAGTTCCCCGCCAGCCTCATGACCTGTTTGCGAGGTGAGGGTTCCAGCCAAGGGATGTTCAACGCGTCCACTGCTCTGTGGCACAGGTCATACTGGGCCAGGATGGAGAAGTCCGTTTCAGGGAGCGCAGGTATTGAGGTCCTAGGGAGGTCCTCTCCCGGATCCTCAATTTCTAGTTCTGGTTCATCCACTGAAAATTTGCCCGAGGCTGAGATGGAGATCTCGTCTTCATTCATCATGCCCCTGGTGTCTAATTCGACTGTTAGGTCCACCATGGGAGCAAGCGGGTCAGGGCTATCGTCCCATTCGACGCATGTGCTGTCGTGTAGAGCCATGTGTTCGAGCTCTGGTGTCGGAGTGAGGGTCTCCGTGGTGTCTGGGTCCAGTGGACCAGCTGAGCTTCCCATGGACTTGGCCACGAGGTCCACCCATTGCCGCAGCACCGTGTCCAGCATCTGGCTGCAGTGAGGGCAAGAGTCAGGCGCTTCCAGAGCTTGTCTTGCATGAAATATACCCAGGCAGGCTGGACAGGCTTCGTGGGTGTCCGTCGCTGCGAGAGCAAATCCACAGCCACTGAGACAGGTGAGCGAGGTTGGGTTCGCCGTCCCGCTGGGTTTCCTTTGAAGTTTTGTCTTTCGCTTTGCCTTCTCCGGAGGCATGTGTTACGACCGAAAAACAGTCAAAACATATTTATGGACACTGAACACAGAAGAAGTTTTTACAGAAATTTTATTAACTAAAATTAAGGGCAACCAAGCTGGTGAGCAGACTACAGCAGCAAAAAAAATACA
>JBBPBX010023772.1:14391-40258 GCA_038048925.1 Garcialebias charrua | reverse complement strand
GGACTGAAGAGAGGAGACAGGAATATAAGGAGATGGGACATAGAGCAAAGAGGGAAGTAGCTAAGGCAAAGCAGAGGGCGTACAATGAGTTATATGGGAGACTGGACACTAAAGAGGGCGAGAAGGACTTGTACCGATTGGCAAGACAGAGGGATCAGGCTGGAAAGGATGTGCAGCAGGTTAGGCTTATTAAATATGGGAATGGGAATGTTCTAACAAGTGAGGAGAGTGTGATGGGAAGATGGAAGGATTACTTTGAGGAGCTAATGAATGAAGAGAATGAAAGAGAAAGAAGAGTGGAGGTAATAGAAACTGTGGACCAGGAAGTGGGAAAAATTAGTGAGGGTGAAGTCCGGAAAGCTCTGAAAAGAATGAAGAAGGGGAAGGCAGTAGGACCTGATGACATACCAGTGGAGGTTTGGAAATGCCTTGGAGAGATGGCAGTGAGGTTTTTGACTCAAATATTTAATGGAATATTTGAGGGTGAGAAAATGCCTGAAGAATGGAGAAGAAGTGTGCTGGTTCCCATTTTTAAGAACAAGGGTGATGTACAGAGTTGTAGCAACTACAGGGGAATTAAGTTGATGAGCCACACAATGAAGATCTGGGAGAGAGTTGTGGAAGGAAGACTTAGACAAGAGGTGACTATCTGTGAGCAGCAGTATGGTTTCATGCCAAGAAAGAGCACCACAGATGCCATCTTTGCTTTGAGGATGTTGATAGAGAAGTACAGAGAGGGTCAGAAAGAACTCCATTGTGTGTTTGTGGATTTAGAAAAAGCATATGACAGGGTGCCAAGAGAAGAGGTGTGGTATTGCATGAGGAAATCTGGAGTGGCAGAAAAGTATGTTAGACTGGTACAGGACATGTATGAGGACAGCAGGACAGTGGTGAGATGTGCTGTAGGAGTGACAGATAGCTTCAAGGTGGCGGTGGGATTGCATCAAGGATCGGCTCTGAGCCCCTTCTTGTTTGTTCTGGTGATGGACCGACTAACAGATGAGGTCAGGCAGGAATCCCCATGGACTATGATGTTTGCAGATGACATTGTGATCTGTGGTGAGAATAGGGAACAGGTGGAAGACAACTTGGAGAGGTGGAGGTATGCACTTGAAAGAAGAGGAATGAAAGTCAGCCGTAGTAAGACAGAGTACATGTGTGTGAATGAGAGGGAGGCCAGTGGAACAGTGAGGCTACAAGGAGCAGAGGTCACAAAGGTGCAGGACTTCAAGTACTTGGGGTCCACTGTCCAGGAAAATGGGGAATGTGGTAAAGAGGTGAAGAAGAGAGTCCAGGCAGGATGGAGTGGATGGAGAAAAGTTTCAGGAGTGATTTGTGACAAAAAGGTGTCAGCAAAGGTCAAAGGAAAAGTTTACAAGACAGTGGTGAGACCAGCTATGTTGTATGGTCTGGAGACAGTGTCATTGACAAAAAGACAGGAGAAAGAACTGGAAGTAGCAGAAATGAAGATGCTGAGGTTCTCCTTAGGAGTGACAAGGATGGATAAGATCAGGAATGAGATAATCAGAGGTACAGCACATGTTGAACAACTGGGAGATAAAGTTAGGGAGGCCAGACTGAGATGGTTTGGACATGTCCAGAGGAGGGACAGTGGGTATATTGGTAGAAGGATGTTAGAAATGCAGCTGCCAGGAAAAAGACAAAGAGGGAGACCAAAGAGGAGATATATGGATGCAGTTAGAGAGGACATGGAGGTAGTTGGAGTGAGGACAGAGGATGCAGAGGACAGAGTGAGGTGGAGGAGGATGACTCGCTGTGGCGACCCCTGAAAAGGGAAAAGCCGAAAGAAGAAGAAGAAGAAGAATATAATAAAACAAAAACAAACAAACATAAGAAATTGTCATAACTTACGTGTGCATGTAGTCAGCTGGAGGCTCTCAACACATTTAGTCAAGTATTAGAGAATTCAGTGAGGCCTAGGTCAGAGGATATGGACATCAGAGATTGTAAAATAAATTCAAATCATGCAGGTAACAATTAATGAAGAACCCCAACTGACATAATTAGAAGTAAAAGCCAAAATACTGTATATAAAATGACCAATAAATACACTTGAAATGCATCAATTAAATTAAAAAAGGAGAACTTTACCTCATGTTTTATAATTTAATTTACCTTCATATTTATTTTTATGCTTTGTTCCAATAAACTTTACATACTGTTTTTAAAAACATATTTTTGTGTTCCTTTTTACTTGTATCTGCATTTGTGCCTCCCAATATTTATATTGTAAATATTTATTTATTTTATATTTATTCCCCCAAAAGTCTTTTTATTTCCATGTGTTTTTACACTTCTCTGTCACCCGTTTTTACTTCATCTTATGTATTTCTGTCTCATGATGTAAATAAGGTGGGCAGAGCTTCTTGGGTCAGCTCCACTTCTATTGGTCAAAAAAACAGGAAGGAGCAGGATCCATGTGTAGATCTACTGTGCATGAAGCAGAAATGCATAAGGTAAAGTCAAAACAGGAGACATAGAAATGTAAGACCCATTTAAAAAAGAAAAACTTGTGGGAAAAAAAATACAGGTAACCCCCGACCTACGACCCCATCGACCTGCGAACCACGGGACCTACGAACATATCATATTTAATAAAAATATGAATTTAAAAAAAAAAAAAAAAAAAATTTTTTTTTTTTTTTTTTTTTTTTTGTGTTTAAATGTTCTTAATTTCATGTGTACATCACTTTGTTGCAGCTCTGGTTGTTTTAAAGGCTTTATAAATAATAATTATGATAAAAAAGATCATTTCTGATCATTTTTGAGCAATTTTTGAGCAATTTTGGGCAACAGGAAGTAGGTCTTCAGTTTACACGGTCACAAATTAATGTAGAACACCGGACGCTATTTTAGGTTCAGTCACTGGGGTCTCCGGTCACAAATTAATGTAGAACACCGGACGCCATCTTAGGTTAGCTGCCGAGAGCCGGACGAAGACTGGTGACCAGGATGGCTTCATATGGATTAATTACTAGCTGGAAACGTCTCTGTGAACTTTGTGGATGTCTCAAGCAGCAGCGGATTTATCGCCGATCGTGCCAGGCCGCCGTGCGAACACCTCCGGCCGGCCTGGCTACACCTCCGGCCTGGCTAGCTCCAGAGCTAACACTGGAGCTAACACGGGAGCCGGCCTTTTGAACACTGGTGACCAGGATCGCATCATGTGGATTAATTACTAGCTGGAATAGCTCTGTGGACGTCTCAGGCTGGAGCAGCGGCTGGAGCAGCAGCTGCAGATTGATCGCGCCGCCGCTCCAACACTAGCTCATGGCTTGGCTAGCAGAAGCTAGCCAGCTAGCTAACACAGGTCTGGAGCAGCTGCGGTGGCTTGCCGGCCCCCGCGCTGCTTGGCCCGAAAACAATCAACGCATGGCAACCTATGTCGGCTTTGACCATCTCAAAGTAAGAAAATATATTTTTATTTATTCTGTAAATGTGAATAGCAATGTTTAACATTACAGTACACTACTTTACATGCTTAAATGTGTGCGCGCGCTCCGTTAGCATGATAAATAAAGGTTGAATGAATGAATGAATGAATAATTTTTTTTTTTAAATATAATTTTCACCCCCTACCTACGAACGGATCGAGCTGCGAACGGTTCTTAGGTCCCAAACTCGTTCGTAGGTCGGGGGTTCCCTGTAAACAATAATTGAATATAAACATTAAAAGGCACAAATGCATCTACAAGAAAAACAAAAATATATATTTTAAAAATACAGTAAAATGTAAATTATAAGCAGAAATATATAATTTATTGGAACTAACCTGGAAAATAAAAAGGTCAATTAAATTATATAACATGAAGTAAATTTCTCCTTTGTAATTTAATTTGTGCATTTTTAGTGTATTTATTAATTTATCAGTCCATTCATATACATGCTTTTACTTCTAATTATGTCAGTTTTGATCTTCCATAACAATGAACATACCAAACAATGGAAAACAAAAACCAAAGTAGCCAGCACTTACCCATTACAGGGTTGGCCTCACAGGTACTTCTTTGTGTACAACTGGATCCAGAAGCTTTAGGTATTTTTCTCCCAGACTAGCCGAGGGAAAAAAAAGACAATGTAGTACTGAAATGTGTGTGTATACAGTATTTAAATGTTAAAATTTACAGATTATACCTGACAACAGGTCCAGAGGAAAATGTTGGAGCAGGTAGGTGGGACTCGAGACCTTTAAAACAAAAGTACATTTACTCTTAAAGTACAAATGATATGGTTGCAGACGTACTAACCAAACCAGCAACCAAGATGAAGTTGAAAAAGTATGAAATGTTTGTTTGGTGTATGAAGAATTTATTTAGGTTTGAAACATTAAGAGCCTGAGGGAGTTACCCAAAATGTGAGCAAGTGGGGGTGTTGACATTATGAATGTTTTTGTATTGCTCTCATTTTGTTTGAATTTGTTTTTCTTTATAGGCTTGTTTTGTATTGGATGCTCAGATGCATCATGTGACTTAATTTACTGCACCTGTGCAGCTTTAATTAATAAAAGGTGTGTGCTCCTTCAAACTCTGGGTGAATGAAGTGGAGCAACATGAAACCAAACCATGTTCAAGCGTCACGTTTAATGCTGAGAGCAAAGTGAACTCTGTCAACAAAAAATCAGTGTCTTAAAGGTTCAGTATGCAGTTTCTGTAGAACTGCAGCAGTTAGAAATATTTTCAACAGGCAAAGCATTCTGATCCCTCCCCCTCAGAGCCATATGTGGCTCTGCCCCCTTGTGGTCTGTTGAATTTCAAATTCAAGCTCTGTTTTTATTGGCTGATTCAAATTCAAGCTCTGTTTTTATTGGCTGGTTACAAACTCTGTTTTTATTGGCTGGAAAATGGCGGGTCACCTTTTCTTTTTAGAAATGCTTATTTACCACCTGGAGAAGCAAGGGGACAATATTTTTTTTAATTTTTTTTCAGAGATTACCTGGCTAACATCAGTCTGTCAGGAGGTAGTGACAGAGTGAAGAAATATGTTCATAAAAAAAGCTACATACTGCAGCTTTAATTGCTTTACTCAAACTACCGGTACTTAGAAATTACCTCTCAATGACGAGTGGCTCACTTTACCGCAGTTCTCAAGGCTAGGTTCTGAGTCTGACCCAGTTGTGTCAGATGGGGTTGGATTGAAGAGCTGAGAGCAGAGAGGCACAGCTGATCTCTGACAACCTGCAGAATCAAAGAGAACATGTGATAAATCTTTAGTTTCTGTTCTACATGCATCACTTTGATGCTTCCATCAACTTAGAGACAAATAAAGAGCATTCAAACCTAAAGATTCGCATCAACAAGGGACAAACACCTCTGCTGTGTTACTGTGAACAGTTTAGCACCACCACCACCAAAGTCTGGCACTCATATTAGCCTGCCTGTGTGTCTGTTAGCAAAATATCTCATGTTCCAGTAAATCTTTAATGAAACTCTCAGAAAGTAATTGACTCTCAAGACCTCGTGAATGAGATATATCTTCCTTCAGCCTCTTGTTTAAGCAGCTACAAAAACAGTATGTTGCTGAAATACGTATTTAAAGTAAATTAGTATCTCAGCCTGGCTGCGGTTATTGTTCTGCTAGTGAGCGCATGTGTGTTAACAGACGCGACGCAAACATCGTGAGGATGCGGGGCCTGTCTCTTTGAAAAACCATCCAGGAACTAAGCCAAAAAAAAAAAAGTAGCATATATGGCTTATTTAAACGCTAGAATAACCTAACCTGCAGTGTTTTACTTGCCTCAAATTATCTGCCTCAGCAGCATACACGACACACCCGTTTTAGCTCGTTGTTAGCTTAGCTTTTAGCAACAGCAGGTTTTGTTCATTCAACTGAACAGAGCTAAAAAAGCTAGCAAATAAACAAAACCGAACCGACCTTCAACTTCCAACTGAATGTCCAGTCGTCGTCCAGAGTCTGACCAGTCGACGTCTAATAAAAAGCAAGTTTTACGAGCGCTGAATCCAACACAACAACAGCTTCTTGTCCAACAGTTGAAAGGAAATGGCTACATTTGAAAGAAGCGCGCGAAGCAAGAGGCGTTGATTGGTTGGATATGATCACATGATACTTCCTGCGATAAACAAGAGTGGCGTTGATTGGTTAGGACAAAGTTCACATGCAACCTGACAAGCAAGAGTGGCGTTGATTGGTTGGGACGTACATGATCATATATATATACAACAATATAAAAAAACAGCTCGAGCTGTTTCAAAAAACTGACAAAACGTTTAAAACAGAAGTACTAAAAATAAACCAGTGTGAAAATACTTTGTGTAAAATATCTTGGCCAAAAGTTTAAACATAAGTATAGATTAAGTATACTTAGACTTTTAGTTTATTTTTAGTATAAGTCAAGTATTGTGTAAAATAAACTTGGCCAAGTATACTTTTGATAAGTACCTAAAAAGTATACTGAAAGTATACTCTTATTTTTTTAGTTTAAAATTAGTGTACTTTAAGTATACTTGCATATACTACTTTTTGGTAAGGGATCACTTCTCTCAGTGCTGCGTCTGTTGCTTAAAAAAAATAAAGCCAAGGAAGGCGCAGTTGGCTTGCAGTCTGGGACCAGATCAGAGCCAGATGCCAGTCTTTGTAAACCTCTGAGGCTGGCGCATTCGGTCTGCAGGCAAAAACCGGATCAGAACCACACCCAGCGCAGGTGTCAGTGCAGGCTCATGATCTCAGAATCGGGGTGGAACTGGCACACAACACCACGCCGTCTCTGACTGTTATGCGGATCTGGCGACTTGTAAACGAGCCCGGTAAGGAGTTGGCTCAGAGTTGTAAACCGCATCTGACTGTTATGCGGATCTGGCGACTTGTAAACGGATCCGGCCCAAATGTAAATGCTGTCTGGGTAATGGTAATTAATAAAGTACACTGAAATGCATTATCTGTTCTTCAGTACATCACCACCACGACAGGAGAAGGAAAAATATGCAAAAGGAATTGTTAGTTTCTTCCCCTATCTAAGTGATCCGCAGTCTAAGAATGGCTATGTGAGTTATGCACATTAGGGGTTTTGGAAATGCAACATATTTTACAAGCTTTAACAGTTTAATCTTAAACAAGTGTCTCTGTCTCTTCTTATTTAAAAGGAGCATTATTATGATGGGGACAGTGGCACTGTATACCTGGCCTGGAGGATCAAAACTCTTCCAAAGAAAGACGGTTGTCATTTGGAGGTAATCTGACTATTCAGCACACTTAGTTTTTGTGGAAATGTAAATAGAAATACCCTGATGCATGCTCAATAATCCAGGTAGAAAAATCTAAAAAAGCTAAGTCTGGTCCTCTGGACATTCAAAAAACAAAACAAAGCAAAAAAATTGTAGAAACGTTTCGTCTTTCGTCCGAAAGACTTCCTCAGTTTGAGTTGCTGTATTCAGCTCAGTCTTATAAATAGCACCCTCTCACAGTGTATCAACCAGTTGGCTGATGACAGCCGAAACCAGCTGCTCACATGATCAAGGAGGACCATCAGCCTAACGATGTATCGTTAGCACCCTGATGGTTGTAAATAGAAATATTTTAGCAAACCAAACGTTAAAATAGGACTGACATTATATGACCTCTATAAATAATCTCTAAAGATGCATGTATTTTATTTGTCAGAAGGACCATCTCGTGAGCAAAAGGATGGAGGGCCAAGTGCTACAAGAGAACTCCACTGTGTTCCAGAACTGGTCTTGAGTGATGAGGAATGCAAGGAAGCCATCTCTTTTATGAAGTATTCATCAGATGAAGAGATGATCAAGAAGAAAATGAAACTGACGTTTCCCTACCGCCGCAACATTGTGCTTGATCCCCAGCAGGCAGGAAACATACTCACAGACTTTACACGTTTCAAAAATGTGAAAGGCTTGGTGTGTATCGGTAGATTACACTGCAATAAGTTCATGTTGTAGTTAATAGCTCTTATTTACTTCTCAAAATTTATTGTGCTCAATTCCCACCACAGATTGAGCTGGATTTCCTTTGGATGTTTGGAGAAGAAGTATCAAGCAGACTCCTGGAGAAGTGGCCAACAACATTCAAGAAGAAAATCATCCAGCAATGCCGTAAACTTTCTTCAATCGGTGAGGTAGATGAACTCCTGCTGTCAGCTGAACGTCCAGAAGATGGAACTGAACTGGATTATGATGATCAAGTACTACCGTACTTGATTGTATGAAACAGAACTTTAGGAATATTTTTGCACCTCTAATATTTGTGGTAAATTTGTTATAGGTTGGGACAGTGACCTTTCATCCATTTTACTGCTGCTGCATCTGATCCCTCCTTCTGCTCAGGGTAGAAAGAAACCAGGAAAAGTGTCAGCAACCCAAGCAGAAGGGCATCTTGTAGTCTTTAAAAAGGTTTTTATTTAATTTTATTGTTTAGTTAAGTCTAAACCATTTCAGTATAAATTCAGGGTTACAGTTTTTGGTGTGTTTGTCTTTTTAGGCAGGAACCAACATTCAAGAGCACCTTGATGACATCACCAGAAGTACCCAGCCATATCTGCTTGCTGTTGGACTTAACAAGAATGCAATCCACCAGTTCTTCATCATCCTTGACAAGATGATCCTCTTCACTTGGTGCAATAGATGAGTTGTTTAAAGCACATTATGTGGTTGGTACATCATACCACAAAATGCTCCACAACATGTACACATTCATCCAAACTGCTGTGTACAACATTGACGTTGGAAAAGTGAAAGAGAGTCCACGTGTCGCTGAAGTTCGAGCAGGAATACTGAATTAGTGGGGACTTTTTTCTTGTTATGAAGTGTTTTCAGTGTCAGGCCGAGTTACCTTGTTCCAATAAGCTTGTTAGACATTTACAATTTGTTCATGGATATTTGCCTGGGAAATATCTTCGGCTGAAATGTGCCCAGGCTGGATGTTGTTCTGTGTTTGGTACTTTTTCTGGTTTTAGAAAACATTTGAATACAAAAGATGCAGCTTCTAATAGCCAACTGTTGGACAGTGTTGCTACTTCTGAGCCTGATGTGAGATCGACACCAGCTAACATTTCTGATGAGGGTGAATTAGTGGATGCAGGTGGAGCAACATCATTAAACAGAGAAACAAACAGAAGCACCCTGAATATATGTTCTTCTGCTGTGGCACAACTTCAGGCAGCTGGATTGAGTCAATCTACTGTAAATAGTTTTGTCTCCTCTATGGAGGAGGTGTTTTCTGAGATACACAGTCAGGCCAAATATGCTGCTTTACAGTGCTTATCTCCACAAGACTCTGCAACTAAAAACAAAATAGAGCAGTCCTTTCAATATTTTGAAAACCCATTCACGCCACTAAACTCTGAAGCCAAACGTTACAAATATTTTACACACAAATGGGGAACAGTTGAACCTATTGAGCAAGTTCTTGGCACTCGGTTTGACAGTCGAAAAAACAAAACAACAGGAACTTTTGACCAGGTTATTGTAACAGATACATTTGCCTATGTTCCTATTTTGAAAACCCTTGCGTCCATTTTTCAAAATCCAAATTTTGTAGAAATGTTAAAAACAAGAGACCAAATCAAAGAGGACATATATGTAGATCTTTGTGATGGCATCTACTTTCGACAAAACCCCTTATTGGGGCGGCCGTGGCACAATGGTAATGGCAGTCAACCCCCGATCGGAAGGTTGGAGGTTCGAATCCCGCATCCGCCCACCATGTGTCGTTGTGTCCCTGGGCAAGACACTTAACCCCAAGTTGCTCCCGGTAGGTCTGGATGGCGCCTTGCAAGGCAGGCTACCACTACCGGTGTATGAATGTGTGAATGAATGGGTGGATGGCTGGTATTGTAAAGCGCTTTGGGGCTCCTCACAGGGGGCTGGAAAGCGCTATATAAATAAGCTCCATTTACCATTTACCATTTATTTTCTGTTGAAAAAAATGCCTTGCAGCTTCAGTTGTTCTACGATGATTTTGAAACGGCAAATCCACTCGGCTCCAAGAGAGGTGTTCATAAATTAGTTGTTATTTATTTTACATTAAGAAACTTTCCCCCCATTTTTAATTCAATATTGGATAATATTTATTTATGTGCTCTTTTTCATGCCCAGGATGCTAAATGTTACGGCTTTAATTATATACTTCAACCACTTGTGCGTGATCTGAAACTGCTTGAAACTACTGGACTGGAAGCACCCAGTTATGCACAGTCGATTAAAGGAACCATTGTCCAAGTTACTGGGGATAACCTAGGATTACATAGCTTGTTCGGACTCGTTGAGTCTTTTGGGGCTCGTTACTGCTGTCGTTTTTGTATTCTAGAGAGAGAGTTGTTTCAAATTGTGTTTTGTGAAGATGATCCTCGTGTTGTGCTCAGAACGGTAGAAATGCATAAACAGCACTGTCAAGCTGTGCAAACAGACCCTACACTACCTCACATTTATGGTGTTAAAAACACGTGCCCTTTAAATTTACTGCAGTATTATAATACAGCTGAAAACTTTTCTGTAGATATAATGCACGACATTTTGGAGGGTGTTGCTCAGTTTGAGGTCAAACTTGTTCTGCAGTACATTCAAGAAAACTTTCTAAATGCTGATCAACTTCATGGAAGGATACAGGCTTTTGACTATGGCCACATCCAGCGACGAAACCGCCCTTCAAAAGTGAAATTGTTTGATGGAAGCAATGATTTGGGTTTGAATGCCAGTCAGAGTTGGTGTTTATTGCGTAACATGCCCTTGCTATTTGGAGACTTGCTGCAATATGATGATAAAATCTGGCATCTTCTTCTTTTGTTACTTCAGATTGTAAACATAGTGTTTTCTCCACTGTTGTCTGATGGCATGACAATTTACCTAAACATTTAATCATTGATCATCATCAACTATTTAAGAAACTATTTCCTTCGCTTAATTTGCTACCAAAACATCACTTCATGATCCATTACCCCAGAAGTATCAGAAACATTGGTCCAGTTCTGCACATGTGGTGCATGCGCTATGAGGCAAAACACTTTTTTTTTTAAACAGCTGAAAAACTTTAAAAACATCACAAAATCATTGGCAAAAAAACACCAGAACCACATGGCAATGTGCTGGGAGTCTTTTAACTGGGACCGAGTTGAATCGGGTCCAGGAAAAATGGTTGGTCTTGATGAAATGAGAGGGGGTGCTGATATTGCTTTAAAGGGTGAAGTTTCACCATCTGAAAATGTGTGTGTTGTGAAATGGATAAAATACCATGGGATGGAATACAGAAATGATTTCCTTGTTTGTACTGAAGTGACAAATGACATGGCTGTGTTTTGTAAGATAAAAACTATTGTCTTAAAAAATGACAGTATTGTGTTCAACACTGATGGACACTATGTTTTTTGATGAACACTATTATGCATTTAGGGTCAGATTACAACCTGACAGAGTTCTAAAGGTGTTTAAAATTGATGAACTGTGTTATTTTAAACTGTTTGATGTCCAAAGAAAGTATGGCACAACAGATTCCTCACTGTATGTTGTTCCATATTGTCATTTAATGACAAGCAATGGTCTGTTTTAATGTGTTTTTAGGTATTTTGGCCTGACAAATAAATAGTTTTATTAAGACTTTTTGTACAATTTGTTTTTGTTTCAAATGCATTGTTGAAATTTTAATGTCTAAGTGTGTATTTTTTTAAACAGTTACCTACATTATGGCACAGATTTTAGTATCAGTTTTTAAATTGAGTAGAATTTTTTACACTCTGAATTACAATTCAGAAAAGAATCCTATCAACACCATTGTTGTGCAGGGTTCTAACACTATAAAGTGTTACTTTATATACATTTTAACAATTAAGTAGAGTAAAATAATAACACTTAAATGTGTAAAAAATACTCTTTATGGAGTGATTTACACTGCTGTGTTAATTCCAAGTAACACTATCTGTGTTAAAAAGTTACTCAATGTAGAGTTAATTTAACACTGGATTATAAAAAAGTAAATTTCAAATAACACTATCTGTGTTATAAAGTTGCTCAATGTAGAGTTAATTTAACACTGGATTTTCAACTCTTATAAAAGAGTAAATTTCAAATAACACTATCTGAGTTAAAAAGTTGCTCAATGTAGAGTTAATTTAACACTGGATTTTCAACTCTTATGAAAGAGTTAATTTAACACCAATTCTGATTGGGACCAAATACACTCTGGAACAGTGTCAAATTTGACTCTATTAGAGTTGATTTAACGCTGCAAAATTTGCTGTGGCTGCTATAGGCTTAAACTGCTGGAGGACAAACTGACCACATTTCTTCACTATACTACTGTCTTACTTACTCTGCTCAACATGTTTTGTATTTTGTAATTCTTTAATCTATCATTTACATGTGTTTTGGTCTTTCAGGTATACCTGCACCTACCTGAACCTGACACTCTGTTTGTTTGCCTCTTCTTCCTGTCCTCTCAAACCCAGCCGGTCAAAGCAGATGGTTGCTTGTCCTGAACCTGGTTCTGTTGGAGGTTTATTACTTTTAAAAGGGAGTTTTTCCTTTCCACTGTTGCCATTGTGCTTGCTCAGAATGGGACACAGCGACAAAGTGAAGATTCAACAAGTCTGCTGGCATGCTTAGATGGAGAACTTTGCTAATTGGCTTTTCTATGTATGTGAATGTTCCTGTAAAGTGCCCTGAGACAATTTTGTTGTGATTTGGTGCTCTATAAATAAGCATAATTGAAATTAATTGAATACTTTAGGGAAAAGTTTAGAGATTATTAAAATCCAAATAAAAAAACAATGATTAATTAAAAAAATCTAATCAAGACATTAAAAGTTCAGTTACATATAGTTACATGTACTATGTAACTATGTAACATGGGGGAGTGGTGGCGCAGAGGTTGGGGGAGTGGTGGCGCAGAGGTTAGAGATGGTGGGCCTGTGATCGGAAGATCGCCGGTTCAAGCCCTGGTACAGACAACATCAAAATTTGGGTGGAAAATGTGAAACATCCACACCTGCCTCCACCCTCATTCGTCCCACTCTGGGCCCCTGAGCAAGGCCCTTAAGTTACCCCCACCATCTGCTCCCTAAAACAGGTCTCTCTTGAAAATGAGTTATTGTGGCTCAATGAGACAACCTGGATAAATAAAGGGTAAATGAAAATGTACACAATGCCATTTCATACAAATATTTATTCATTTAGAAAATTGTTACATTTGCATGTCTGGGGTACATTTGTAATTTAAACTAAGTAATACTAATGAAAGTTTAAAAAAAAAAAATTAAAAAAACGTACTTCTTTTTTTTTTTGCTTACTGGTAAATCTTATTTATACAAGAACAAAAAAACAAAAACAGTGGAAAAGATCTGTCGATTTATATATTTTTTAAAACAATACTGGATACAGCTTGTTTTGATGAATGACATGCTGACGTATGACAGAGGAGCTTCAGAAACCAATAAAAACACACATGCCTAAAGAGAGCCACTTAAAACATGGAAATCATGTCTGCCTACATTGGTCTGAGATTAGTTGTGAGTTTATTGGTGTTGACACTAGTGGTTGTATCGGGTGGGTCTTTGAACGGTCTCAAACAAAGCACTGAGTCCATAGAGACACTGACTGGTGCTGGAGTTAGTACTAATGCTTCATCAATGAAATGTACTCTCCAGAGCACCCCTCGTTTGCCTGCATTCTCAATGGATGGAGACTTTGTCATTGGAGGAGTTTTTTCTATTCACTACGCACTGAAAACAGTGATTTATAAATACACTACCAAGCCTGAACCTTTAAGATGCACCAGGAGGTGAGTAGGAGGAAGAAATCATAGAAAAGATGTACAATGCATATAAATGAAAAATTACATGTTGTAAAACTGATGAATGTTGGCAAAACACAGCTGTCAATTTTAATTATTTTTCCATTTGGTGTTTTTTTAAGTGAGAATTTTAAGAAAGGTAAAACTGTACTTTATTATTAATTACATCTGTTGTTCATTGACTAAAGGACTGATGTCACTATTTGTTTGTATGCCTATGTGTGGCTTCTTTTTGTTTTGCACTTTTATGTATGGTTTCTATCAAAAAATTTACTTTGAATAAATGCAATGACCCTTATACTTCTACACAGCCTGAATGTCCGCAATGTGCGTTTTGCTCGTGCAATGATTTTTGCAATTGAGGAGATAAATAACAGCACAGAGCTGCTGCCGGGTATTAAAATTGGATATCAGATCTATGATTCATGTGCTTCAGTGTCTGTAGCCATGGATGCAGCATTGAAACTTTTAAATGGTCAAGATCCTGTGATATACAAAGACAGCAATTGTTCCCAGTCTGGTGAGATGAAAGGTCTTGTTGGAGAGTCTGGATCTTCTCAGTCTATTGGCATATCACGGATGGTTGGGCCTTTCTACATACCACAGGTAAGAACCTTGATTTTATTGACACTGGCATGACTAAAATAATTTGTATATCATATAAGGTGTTCTTAAAAGAAGGAAAAAAAGTAATTCTCATTTATGGTACAGTTAAAGTCTGCATATTTTGTCTTCTACATGTATGAGCCCATGTGCCATACAGCTGAGCTTAAAAAATAAACAATTTTATGATTATAATACAGGTCAGCTATTTTTCCACTTGTGCCTGCCTGTCAGATAAGCAGCAGTACCCAACTTTTTTCAGAACAGTTCCCAGTGATCAGTTCCAAGCTGTTGCTCTTGCCAAGCTGGTGAAACACTTTGGCTGGACGTGGATAGGTGCTGTTCGCTCTGACTCAGACTATGGAAATTATGGCATGGCATCTTTTATTGCTGCAGCACAGAGAGAGAGTATCTGTGTGGAGTACTCTGTATCATTCTATCGAACCGACCCACACAGCAAGATCAAGAGAGTAGCTGATGTTATTCGCAGGTTTATACATCTCTTCTTCAAATTTTGTACCTAGAACTGATGTGCACACTCTGCATAGCAAAAAAAAAACAGCAACTTTCATTCAAATATGCAATAATAATATTTATTATTTAAAATAATGCATGTGTAATCAACTAAAACTATTATGATTGGCAAACAAGTGTTATGTTATAATGACATTTTATTATCTGTAGGTCGACAGCAACAGTTGTTGTTGTATTTTTGGCTCCGGGAGACATGAAGGTGTTGTTAGAGGAGTTGGCACAGGAACTCCCACCACCTCGTCAGTGGATAGGGAGTGAGGCCTGGATAACTGACCCAATCATGATGAGTTTCAGTTTCTGTGCAGGGGCCATCGGACTTGGTATTCAGCAATCTGTCATCCCAGGACTAAGAAACTTTTTGCTGGATCTCTCTTTCACTGAAGTAGCTGCCAATTCAGTGCTTACTGAGTTTTGGGAAGAGGCCTTCAACTGCACAAGTATTCAATGTAAGAGTTAAAAAAATGAAAGGAAAAAAAATACAAAAAGGCAGTTTTTTGTTGTGGTTGTTGTTAATTTTTGTGTTTGTGTTTATTGTTTAGCAGCTAAATGCATGTACAAACAAATTTATGATTTTATGACCAGACAGAGTAATAACACATTTAAGACTCTTTAAACAAGTATTTATTAACTTTTTTTAAACTCTGAAGTGATATTATGCCTCTGTCTTAATGTCTATTTAGCTACTGATCCACAGAATAGAGTTTGTGATGGAACTGAGAATATAAATACGCTTATAAGTCCGTACACTGAAACGTCTCAGCTAAGAATTACTAACATGGTGTACAAGGCTGTTTATGCAATAGCTCATGCCATTCACAATGCAGTGTGTAAGGAAACAAATCTTGGTATTCATTGTGACAAGCACTTCAGTTTGGAATCCAAACAGGTCAGTTAAGTTACAAAAAGAAGTCTTGAAATTGTTGTTATGCATAAAGAATTGTAATGTCTTCCCTCTCTCCTTTTTTTCAGGTTTTGTCAGAGCTAAAGAAAGTAAACTTTTCTCGCAATGGTTATCCTGTGTCATTTGATGCTAATGGGGATCCTGTGGCTTTTTATGAGCTGGTCAACTGGCAGAAGAGTGAGAGTGGAGATATTAAGCTGGTAACAGTGGGATACTATGATGCATCACTGCCAAAAGGCCAGGAGTTTCATATCAACCGGAACATAATCTGGGTGGAAGGTGGTATTAAAGTAAAGAGCCTAATGCTGTCAACTGAGATTTTATTTATTTATTCATGCATTCATTCTTTCATTTCTTTGTTCATTCATTCATTATAAATTTAACAGACATGACATTAATAGCCATTTCTTAGTTACACTGTAAGAAGTGTTATTTGCAGTGTACTAAATTAATATTAATAATTATATACTGTTAAATGCTTCATGACATATATATCTGAAAATAAACCACAACAAAAGTAGAAACAGCAAATTCCTAAACTATGTACATAAACATGTATGTGTGTATCTTTAACAGGTTCCAGTGTCAATGTGTAATGATAACTGTCTACCAGGAACACGGAAAGTGCTGCAGAAAGGAAAACCCATCTGCTGCTATGATTGTATACCATGTCCTGAAGGAGAGATCAGTAACACAACAGGTGACTTCAAATGATTTTGATGCAGATTAAAAATGCTGTTCTCTAACAAACTTTTCTGATTTATGTTTAGACTCTCCTGATTGTTTTCCATGTCTCAGTGAATTCTGGCCTAATGAAGAAAGAGATGCTTGTTTCCCCAAACCTATTGAATTTCTTTACTTTGATGAAATCTTTGCAAAGATTCTGGCTGCATTCTCGGTTACTGGAGCCTGTCTGGCCATCATAACAGCAGTTATTTACTTTTATCACAGAACAACTCCAATTGTCAGAGCCAACAACTCTGAGCTGAGTTTCCTGCTGCTCTTCTCTCTGACTCTGTGTTTTTTATGTTCATTAACTTTCATCGGAGCTCCCTCTGAGTGGTCCTGCATGCTGCGACACACAGCTTTTGGCATCACTTTTGTTTTCTGTATCTCCTGTGTTCTTGGAAAAACTGTAGTTGTTTTAATGGCATTCAAAGCTACACTTCCAGGTAGTAATGTCATGAAATGGTTTGGGCCTCCACAGCAAAGATTGACCGTTGTGTTTTTCACATTTATTCAAGTTTTGATATGTACAATTTGGTTGTTGCTTAGACCTCCTTTTCCAATGAAAAATCTGACCACATACAAGGAAAAGATCATCCTGGAATGTGCATTAGGCTCTGCTGTTGGATTCTGGGCTGTGCTTGGGTACATTGGCCTGCTGGCTGTTTTTTGCTTTGTGTTAGCTGTTCTAGCTCGGAAACTACCTGATAATTTTAATGAAGCCAAGATGATAACTTTCAGCATGCTGATCTTCTGTGCTGTGTGGATCACCTTCATCCCAGCATATGTCAGCTCTCCTGGAAAGTTTACTGTGGCTGTGGAGATATTTGCCATTCTGGCCTCCAGCTTTGGACTGCTATTGTGTATATTTGCTCCAAAGTGTTTTATCATCATATTTCAGCCCGAGAAGAACTCCAAAAAATATTTAATGAACAAAATGTAATAGAAACCTATCTATGGTCTCAAAAAAATGCCAATATGCTTATTACAAGATGGAAATCACTGTTTTAGTCACTCAAACTCTACCCATATTTGTTGCATGAAGTTTTATTGTTTTAATTTTTAATAAAGAGATAAAAAACATGTTTTCTGGTGTATATATTCTGTCATCCATGTGGTGGTCCTGAGGCCCTGAAGTGTAAATGAACACAATTTGAAAAGGCTGAATTACATTTAAAAACAAACAAACAAACAAACAAACAAATCAAATGCTAATTTATTTTAATATTGATGATTATAACTGACTGTTATAAGCACCTCAAAACAGCTAAAGTTAATTTCAGGCACTAAGTGTAATAGAAAGCCGTAGTAAGACAGAGTACATGTGTGTGAATGAGAGGGAGGTCAGTGGAACAGTGAGGCTACAAGGAGCAGAAGTCACAAAGGTGCAGGACTTCAAGTACTTGGGGTCCACTGTCCAGGAAAATGGGGAATGTGGTAAAGAGGTGAAAAAGAGAGTCCAGGCAGGATGGAGCGGATGGAGAAAAGTTTCAGGAGTGATTTGTGACAAAAAGGTGTCAGCAAAGGTCAAAGGAAAAGTTTACAAGACAGTGGTGAGACCAGCTATGTTGTATGGTCTGGAGACAGTGTCATTGACAAAAAGACAGGAGAAAGAACTGGAAGTAGCAGAAATGAAGATGCTGAGGTTCTCCTTAGGAGTGACAAGGATGGATAAGATCAGGAATGAGATAATCAGAGGTACAGCACATGTTGAACAACTGGGAGATAAAGTTAGGGAGGCCAGACTGAGATGGTTTGGACATGTCCAGAGGAGGGACAGTGGGTATATTGGTAGAAGGATGTTAGAAATGCAGCTGCCAGGAAAAAGACACAGAGGAAGGCCAAAGAGGAGATATATGGATGCAGTTAGAGAGGACATGAAGGTAGTNATTAATTAACCAATTTTTGGGCTCAGATATGACTGTTTTAATTCATTCTGAATTAAAATATTGAACACTACAATTTTCATGCTGGTGAAGATTCTAAGTCACCAGGACATGATAAATTGAAAAATGTTCAAGACAAAACAACTGGACTTTATTTGTAAAAGAAGATGTTTCGCTCCTCATCCGAGGAATTTTCCCAATTGGTATTATTGGTATATTGGTATTGGTATATTGGTAGTATTGAGAAAGCTCTTTAAATGAGGAGCGAAACGTCTTCTGTTACCCTGATGCATTCTCAATAATCCAGGTAGAAAAACCTAAAAAAAAAATCTGTTCATTTGGAATAAATAAATAAATAAAATTGTAGAAACATTTGCTCTTTCCTCCGAAAGACTTCTTCAGTCTGAGGAGCTGTATTCAGCTCAGTCTTATAAATAGCATATTCTCACAGTGGATCTCAGCCCCTTGTGAATAGCAAGCAACCATCAGGGTGCTAACGATCCATCTTTAGGTTGATGGTCCTCCTTAATCATGTGAGCAGCCGGTTTTGGCTGTCAGCAGCAAACTGGTTGATCTACTATGATAAGGTGCTATTTATAAGACTGAGCTGAATACAGATCCTCAGACTGTAGACGTCTTTCGGAGGAAAGACGAAATGTTTCAAAATGTTGTTTTGTTTTGTTTTATTTGAATGTCCAGAGGACCAGATTTAACTTTTTTAGTCTTCTGCTACAAATAAAGTCCAGTTGTTTTTTTGTCTTGAACATTTTTGAACTACCATTTTCAGCTGCTGGATGGCACTCGAGTAGTGTGGCATGCTGTTGTGTCATGAAATAGGTAAAAGTGTATATTAATGACACCTTCATACAGCTTGCCTAGAGCAACCGTCAAATCAGCTTCATTGCCCTGCACCTCCCAGGCAAAATGCAGCTAATTTGACTATTGAGGTGCATTTATTAAGTAAAGGTTCAACTGAGACACACCTTTGCTATAATGTTGAGCAAACAAATAATTGTTTAGGTCAGGGGTGCTCACACTTTTTCAGCATTTGAGCTACTTATAAAACAACCAATTCAAAATGATCTACCCAATACAAAATTTCAAAACATATAATTATCTTCAAATTTATTAAGGATTATTTTTATGTACAATGTATGATGATGTACCTTGCAGAACTGAATAAGCCAATATTGCACAACACATATAATAAATCAGGGGTCACCAATGTGGTGCCCGCGGGCACCTGGTCGCCCACAAGGACCAAATGAGGTCCTTGCATAACACCGCAAAAGTGTGTTATGCAAACACGCGCACTGCGGGACAGGGAAATGTGCAAGGAACAGAGAGTAGTCAAGGAGGTTATGCTGTATGAAAAGTGTCTCGTATGATTTGAATAATAAAGCAACGTCAACTCCCAAACAGTATGTTTCTTAAGCGTGCAGAGAAACATCACAGCGTCACTCAAACGATGCTTCGGTGGCGGCGTTTCACTTTTGAAGTTGCTGCTGTCTGAACTGGGATTTTAGTTCCTCCACCTTTCTCTTTGTCAACTGGCTTTTTGGTGGGAATTCAATGTCGTATTTTCCATGAACAGTCCGAAATCTGATTGTTTTCGCTTGTATGTTTTGCTGCGTTTCGCCTTTGCGCCATTGTTTTTAGATGCTGCATGAGCAATGACCTAAAGCTCTCATCTGGTTAGTTGCCGTGTATGTCAATCAAGTGACGGGATGTTGATAGGCTAAAACTCAAGATTCAGTTGTCATCTGATTGGTTGCACTTAATTGGCTTAAGGCTGGCTGCTCATATCATCACAGTCCCTGTGACCCACATCTTTAATCTGTCCATAAGCCAAAACACCATTCCGGATGCTTGGAAAACAGCCTTTGTTCTTCCTTTGCTGAAGGGAGGTGACCCCACCTCATTGAACAATTATCGACCGATCTCTAAACTCTGCATCTTAGCCAAGGTTCTAGAAAAACTGATAAACTCTCAGATCAAAAATTATCTGGACTCATTTAACATCTTACCTCTCCATCAATCTGGTTTCAGGAAAAAACACAGCACAACAACTGCTTCTCTGAAGGTTCTGAATGATGTTGTTGAAGCATTGGATGCTAAGGACTATTGTGCTGCACTTTTCTTAGACCTGTCTAAAGCTTTTGACACTGTGGATCATAACATCCTGTGTCATAAGCTCTCAGAAATCGGTTTCTCTGATCACACCATCGGTTGGTTTTCTAACTATCTTTCCAATCGGAGGCAATGTGTTCAACATAACGGTACTTCTTCCAGCTATTTAACAGTTAAAAATGGTGTACCACAAGGCTCAGTTTTAGGACCAACTCTCTTTACAATCTACATAGCTAATGTAGGTCACTGCATCCCTGATGCATCCTTACATTTCTATGCTGATGATACAGTTGTTTACTGCCGAGCTAAAACAGTAGCTAAGGCTTTCCAGTTACTGCAATCCGCTTTTGACATCATCCAGTCAGATTTGTTCCGTCTCAAACTTGTCCTAAATGCTGATAAAACAAAAGGGATGTTTTTTTCAAATAGGAAGGCGGTTCCAGCAGATCCTCCTCTGATTTTATCTTCAAATGGTGTCCCTATTGAGTTTGTTGATTCCTATAAATATCTGGGTATCCTGATCGATTCACATCTCTCTTTTAAACTCCACGTGGAAAACCTAGTGAAGAAACTGAAAGTTAAACTGGGTTTCTTTTTCAGAAACAGATCATGTCTAACACTGAATGTTAGGAAACGCCTTGTATCTGTGACTTTCCTTCCCTCCATTGATTACGGTGACATTCTCTACATGAATGCTCCTACAAGCACCCTGCGGATGTTGGATGTGGTCTATCATGGTGCACTAAGATTCATAACTGGCTGTGATTATCGTACCCACCACTGCACCCTGTATTCACTGGTTAACTGGACATCATTAACCTCACGCAGACTCTTCCACTGGTACATTTTCATCTTTAAATCACTTCTTGGTCTGCTGCCCTCATACATCTCCTCCTACATGTCTTTGCGTGAGTGCAGCTACAGTGTGCGCTCTCAGGACATGATTACCTGCAGTGTTCCGTCAGTGAGGACTGAACTTGGAAAAAGGGCCTTCTCCTACTCCGCTCCTGCTTCATGGAATATCTTACAAAAAGATCTGAAGCTCTCGACCTTGACTTCTCTAAATGGTTTTCAGAATCTGTTGGAATCCTGGCAAAAACCAATGCAGATTTGTTCCTGTCTTTGATTTTATACGTCTACCTTATAATGTTTTGCTAGTTTTTTGATGCTTTGTTAAAAAAAAATATATAATATATTTTGTTTTTTTCTCTCTTTTGTTTTCTATTGTTTATTGTTTGTTTGTTTATTGTTTAAGGAAATTCTATCATTGCTGTTCATTGTTCTTTAGTTTTAGCAGGTCACTTTCGTAAATGAGCCCATGAGGTTCAAAAGATTTACCTGACTAAATAAAGGTTGAATGAATGAATGTCAATCAAGTGACGGGATGTTTGATTGGCTGACAATTTTTTAATGTCACGCTGAGGGTAAAAAAAAAAAGTCACGTTGCGATGGACCAGTAATGCCTCCGCTATCGACCGGTAGCTCGCGATCGACCGGTAGCTTGCGATCAACGTTATGAGCACCTCTGGTTTAGGCGCTTATCTTGTTAAAATTCAAAGAAATGCACAGCGAGTCGTCCCTCTGCATGCTCATATTGCCGTGCATTGCTTTTGTAATGCAGCTGGTTTGACCATCAAAGTGTATTTATTAAGCAAAAGTTAGACTGAGACACACCTTTACTATAATTTTGAGCAAACAATTAATTGTTTTTAAGTGTTAATCTTGTTAAATTCTTGTTAAAGTCCTCCCGTGCAGAATCCCGTGGCTGCCATTTGGCAGCCAATATATTTTTGGCACAACACTGGCCCACATTTCTGGGTTGTCAGCAAATGTGCCATAATAGATGCCACTTATATGGCGAAGCAACATATTTATGGATTTTTCCACTTTATTAGAAATATTTGGACTGATGCGACATATAAGGCAGTGTGACGTTTACGGTGGAAAATACAGTAAACATTAACCAGTTAGACAAGACATTTCAGTCCTGAGATGTATTTTTCTAATTTGATCAACCAGAGATGCGTGATTCATTATTTGACAACACCTTGAACACAGTTTTATCCACTGAAGCCAAACACATAGTCCATCCATCCATCCATCCATTTTCTTCCGCTTATCCGGGGTCGGGTCGCGGGGGTAGCAGCCTAAGTAGGGAGGCCCAGACTTCCCTCTCCCCAGCCACTTGGAGCAGCTCCTCTGGGGGAATCCCAAGGCGTTCCCAGGCCAGCCGAGAAACATAGTCCCTCCAGCGTATCCTGGGTCTTCCTCTGGGTCTCCTCCCGGTGGGACATGCCCGGAACACCTCACCAGGGAGGCGTCCAGGAGGCATCCTAACCAGATGCCCGAGCCACCTCAACTGGCTCCTCTCGATGTGGAGAAGCAGCGGCTCTACTCCGAGTCCCTCCCGGATGACTGAGCTTCTCACCCTATCTCTAAGGGAGAGTCCAGCCACCCTGCGGAGAAAACTCATTTCAGCCGCTTGTATCCGAGATCTTGTTCTTTCGGTCATAACCCAAAGCTCATGACCATAGATGAGGGTGGGAACGTAGATCGATCGGTAAATTGAGAGCTTTGCCTTTTGACTCAGCTCTCTCTTCACCACGACAGACCGGTACAGCGCCCGCTTCACTGCGGACGCTGCACCTATCCGCCTATCGATCTCACGCTCCAGTTTTCCCTCATTCGTGAACAAGATCCCGAGATACTTAAACTCCTCCACTTGGGGCAGGACCTCCTCCCCGACCCGGAGAGGGCACGCTACCCTTTTCCGGCTCAAGACCATGGCCTCGGATTTGGAGGAACTGATCCTCATCCCGGCCGCATCGCATTCAGCTGCAAACCGCTCCAGTGAAAGCTGTAGATCACGAGCTGATGAAGCCAATAGGACCACATCATCTGCAAAAAACAGAGAAGCAATTCTAAGGCCACCAAAACGGATCCTCTCGACACCTTGGCTGCGCCTAGAAATTCTGTCCACAAACACATAGTATGAATTTAAATTCAAGGTACTTAAAGTATATTGAAAATACAAAGTTCACTGTGACAACCTCAAAAAAATTGACACCTTTACTAGTTTATAGTAATATAAATATAATAGTAATTAATTTTCCCCTTAGTGTGCTGCCCCCTCCACGGTGATCTCGGTAGCTGCAATCTATCAAGTGTAGCTCTCAAATTAGCTCTCAGATTGTGTTCATCATTTCTGTTTTTGAAGCCAAACCATCTCTTACACTAATACCAGTAAGTTTGGTTCAGCTATAATTCACACGCTTAAAGCAAGTGAAGTCGGGCTCAGACCCAATGTCATAACAAAAAATAACTGGGTTTCCACCGTGAAACTCAGAAGCTTCTGCTCGACTGTGTGTAACCATCTTGCATCTATAGTATATGGTATTTATATAAATATACCGTACCATACCATACAATTTTATTTATAGAGCACTTAAAACAGTGACTAACCTGTGTGAAGCATACAGGTTCAAAACACAGATTATCTATGTTGAAAGCAACGGAATAGTAGTAAGTTTATTTACAGGATTTGAAAACCGAGAGGAAGGGGCCCTGCCTGACAAGCAGAGGTGACTCGTTCCAAAGTCTTGGGCCTGGTACAGAGAAGACCCTGTCACTTCTGCGATTAAGACAAGTCCCTGGAACTGTGAGGAGCAACTGGTCTGCTGACCTCAGAGAACGTGGTGGGAAATAATGCTGTTGCAAATCAGAGAGATGGGGTGGGGGGGGTGGGGAGACTGTTCATTGATTTATAGACATACGGGAGTATTTTGAACTGGATTCAAAGATGAACCGGTAGCCAGTGCAGGGAGGCCAAAACTGGTGTAATGTGCTCTCTTTTGCCTGTACTTGTTAAAAATTGGGCTGCTGCATTCTGGACCAGTTGTAGTCGTGCAATGGAGGTCTGACTTATACGAAACAGGAGCAAATTGCAGTAATCAAGCCTAGATGTTATGAATGCATGTATTACTGTCTCCAGATTATTTTTGGACAATATGGGCTTCAGCTTAGACAGTCGCCTCAGCTGGAAAACAAACAGGATTTAACATTCATGTTTACCTGACTGTTGTTTCATGGAAGGATCCATTATCACTCCCAAATTTGTGACTCTTTGTTTTTCTGACAGGGCTAGAGTGGGAAGATCGATGCAGTAATTTGTGATCATGTCGATAAGAGGGAACAACAGACTTCTTTTCATTGAAACTTAAGACATTTAAAGCCATCCAGTCCCTGATGTCAGCCAGGCAGTTGAGCAGAGGTTGAATAGAGCATGTACCATTGTGTCTTATGGGGAAGTAAATTTGACAGTCATCGGAGTAAAAGTGAAAAGGTATGTTGTGTTTCCGGAAAATAGCACCAAGTGGAAGCAGGTATAAAGAAAACATGAGTCGACCCAGGATGGACCCTGTCCAAGGTAGACCCAGCAGAGGTGAAGGGAGCGTGCACCAGCGGCCGCAAATTTTCAATAACAACCCCTCCGGGTCGAGCAGTGAGCCGCACCGGCCGACAACTCCCATTGTTTACCTGGTCTGGGCGCGCGGGAAGCTGGCGATGGAAACCATGACCACCAGCTGGAGAGGAAGATGTAGCACACAGGGTTTTAAGCTTCACCAGCCAGCCAGCGTGTTTTCCCAGCATCTGGAGTGATATCTCCAGGCAGGCAGGTGAGGGGCGCAGTGTAGGTAAACAGGCACGTCTGTCAGCAGCGGGGGAAGAGGGGGGGATCCAGCGTTATGCTTATATTGATCCAAATAAGCGACATCAGCTGCAGAAAATCAAAGATCCAGAAGCTGTTGTCGATCATACACCAGTAGCGAGTTTATATCCCAGATGAAAAATGAACAAAACACAAATAATCTGAACACTGGCAGGTGGATTGCAAAATGTGTACAGGGGCGCCATCTTACCAGAACTTTATAGTATATGTCCAGATGCATGCTCAGTAATCCAGGTAGAAAAATCTAAAAAAGTTAAGTCTGGTCCTCTGGACATAAAAAAAAAAAAAAAACTATTGTAGAAACATTTTGCCTTTCATCCGAAAGCCTTCTTCAGTCTGAGGTGCATTCAGCTCAGTCTTATAAATTGCACCTTATCATAGTGGATCAACCAGTTTGTTGCTGACAGCCAAAACCAGCTTCTCATATGATTAAGGAGGACCATCAGCCTAACGATGGATAGTTAGCACCCTGATGGTTGCTTGCTATTCACAAGGGGCTGAGTCTCACCCCCCCCCCCAGCGTAATGTCGGCGTCATTGTGTTCTTGTGTGCAAGATTTTTTTTCATTACCACATTTTTGACCTTCAAACA
>JBBPBX010023771.1:9487-35742 GCA_038048925.1 Garcialebias charrua | reverse complement strand
ACCGGTTCTGGAGTTTTTGGAGACAAAATATCTTCAGCACAGGGCGCGGCGCGGCAGTTGGAACTACAGGAACTGTTAGCGAAACACGTCATTTCCAGAGTCCCCCTCGGGAGAGGACGGAACCGGCTTCTATTCAAAATACTTTCGGTTTCCAAAGAATCAAGCAGACTCAGGGAGTTTTTTGGATTTGTCGATTTTCAACAAACTTATCACGTGAGTCATCCTTCCATAGCCTATGCTGGCAATAAAACGTATTTTTCAAATACGTGACATGGGGATGGGTTTGTCTCAATCGATTGCAGAGATGCATTTTCCACATTCCAATCATAAACAAACACAAGGAATTCCTCAGGTTTGCTTTCAAGAGGTTTGCTACCAGTACGACTGCATGACGTCAGTACGCTCTCGCTCCCCGCACCTCCACGAAAGTTATCGGGCGGTGTTTAACCGCTGCATCAAGGAGCATGAAAATTCTGTTTTTTACTCGGCTCGACGATCGATTGCTTCCGTCTCGCTCCTAGAGGATGTGGAAGCTCAGACTGGTGAATAACCTGTCCCGCTTGGTTTTTCGCAATAAACTGGGAAAATGGCTCGGTTACTCCAGTCCATAAAGTATTTTTACTGGGACGATCCTCTGCTCCACAGCTGTTTTATCGGAACAGGGGAAAGAGCCGCTGACGTCACTTCTTCAGTACGTTCTGCCTCACAGGTCAGTTCCAGCGTTATAAATAATGTGATTATCAGAATGATGGCTGCCGCTCACGTAGTAGTGAAATTAAATTTACTACACATACCGTAAAAACCGGTATATAATACGCTTTTTTTTTTGCTCATTTGAATGTCCTGCGTATTAAACACTGAAGCGTATTAATTATGGATTTTCCCCCATATTTTCAGACCCATTTTTTGCTCTGATTCGCCGTTTTACATTTTGGGCAAAAATAGTGCAGTACCAGTTTCGGCCGCTATGGGCGCTATGGGCAACAGCAGAGGACTCAGAGAGCGAAGAGGAAGAGGGCCACTTCCAGACGTTTCTAGCTCATGTGTCCGAAAAAAGCCTCCTCTGGTCGGACTGACTCTGTCGCTGCCCGCCCCTTGCTGTGGATGTAGCTGTTAGCAAGATACCGTAACTCATAAACCACACCGCAGATTTTTAAATCCAGCTGATTTCACATTTGGTTGAGCTCAGGGGACTGTCTGCTATAAAGTCAGGTAAGAAATATATTTTTTTAAGCATTTATTTAGCTAAATTTAAAGAAACAAAACATCCGGTCCGAACCGCCTGCCTAAAATTTGGCGAACTAAACAAAGCGTCCGGTCTGAACCGTCTGCCTAAAATTCGGCGAACTTTTTTTTTTTAAATCCAGCTGATTTGAACATTTTGTTAAGCTCAGGAACACGTCTGCTATAAAGTCAGCTAAGAAATATATTTTTTCTCGCAAAGAAATAATTGTTTTTACCGTGTTTCCTTGTGAAGTTCTTTGTACTCGCTTGCTTCTGTCGCCGCCATCTTAATTAGGGCAAATGAGGCGCTGACGCGTCGCGTGGCGATGACGCGTATTAAACACCGAAGCGTATTATTTACGTTTTTTTCTTGTTTATTGTTAATAATTGGACAAAGCGTATTAAACACTGGTACGTATTTTCCTCCGGCGAATACGGTACACCGTTTTTTAGAGATGGTTTTTTATGTCAGAAAATCGACCCAGTACCCCACAAATGGCTCCGGGTCACGGTTTCCCCATCACTGAGAACTGACCAGTATGGCAAGCTCTTTTAACATAAAATCGTGTAGTCTGACTATCCATAATTACATTCTAGATATCAAAGAATGAGTTTCGACCAGTCACAATTACTGTTGACTAGTCAGAATGTTTATTTGAGATGGACCTGGTCTTTATGGGGAATCCCAGGACCTTTGTCAGAGCCCCTGGGCAAAGTGACGTCATTCAAGCAGTTGCGTCCTTTTTCCGGATGGGATAGCTCCTGCCTGGCACAGTCAGTAAGGGGGGGGGGGCCGCCAGGTACGTCCCTTCACATAAACGTTCTGGAGCTGCTGACAGTACACAATGTCCTGAAACACTAGACGTCACGTACATAAATCACCAGGGCGTGTGCGTTCAGCCCAGTTTTTCATTCAACCTTTATTTAGTCAGGTAAATCTCATTGAGCCTCCTGGACTCATTACAAGAGCGACCTGCTAGCAGTGGTTCAGCAGCTGTTCAGCAGTTGCTGATCACAGCCAGAAATCTGATCTGCTGGGCGTACACACACACTGGAAATCACTGCGGGCGGCTTTTCACCCCCCGCGTGCTAGATTGGCCACTCGGGAGAACGCTCAGTGCCCACTGCTCTTCTCCTAAAGCCCAGGACAACCCCTGCTGGGGGTGGACGCAATTGCACACAAACCGTGGTCCTAAAACACTGTTTTACGTTTTTCCTCCAGTCCAGCTGCTGCCGGAGCTACTGGAAAGGGTGAGGGAGGTGGCGTTATCAGTGATTCGGATCGCCCCAGAACACTGAACGCACCATGGTTCCGGTGCTACAGTAATAAAGAGTTTCCCTGTGATAGATCAACATCTACTGGTCTGGTTGCTGAGCGTGAACGTTTAGAAAGTCTTGAATTTTTCTAAAAGACGTTTTATGCACTACCCTGCGAGCGCGTGCAAAGTGTTTACGCATCAAATGGGCTGCTTGTTAGCGATGGTGCTTGGGAAGACAACTAGACCCATCTTCATTTCCTCTGGGTTCCATCTTCCCATATTTACAGTTATGGCTGGTCAGAAATTTAGCCTTCAGCACGGTTAAAACTTATGCTGCAGAGATTTCTTCCTGCCACGGGGGATTCAACGATAGAACAGTTTTAATCATCCCCTGTTACGTTTTCTGAAAGGTGCTCGTCGTGATTCACGCACCTTAGTCACACAATGGGACCTAGTTACTGTCCTGAGTTCACTAGGGATCCATTTGACCCACTTAGACCAGATGCAATTAAAGTCGTTATCCTTAAAACAGCTCTGTTGCTGGTTCTAACTTTGGCTAAGGAGTAAATGACTTGTCTGTTTCTCCTTCTCTTAAAGGAGAAAAAATGATTAAAGGAGATGGGAGTTCAGTTGAACTTAGACCAAACCCTGCTTTTAGCCCTAAAAGCTTGACGTGTTCATTCAAGGTTAGAATCATTACTGTACACTGAACGGCCTTGTTTCCTCCTTTCATTAGTGCAGAGGAAGAACGCCTACCTTTGCCTTGTCCTGTGCAGGCACTAAAGTTTTATGTGGCACGCACTGCTGCAATGCTTAAATCTGATAAGCTTTTTGTGCTTCTCAGAGGACAATCTTAGGGTCAACCTTGACCTATCAATGGTTGTCACATTGGCTATGTGAGGCAGTTTCTCTGGCATACAGCTTTCTGGCCTCCAGCCTCCTGAACGAACAAGAGTTCACTTCTCTAGAGGGATTGCAGTTCCACAGCCCTGCACGGAGGGCTTCTGGGCAGGACATCTGTTCAGGCTGCCTCTTGGTCGTCAGCAGTGATGGGAATAACGGAGTTACAAATAAACGGCGTTACAAACGGAGTTATTTTTTTCATTAACGGGTAATCTAAGTAGTTACTAAGTCTATCGTTACAACGCCGTTACCGTTACTTCCACTAAATGGGGGTGCGGTACTTTCTCTTCCGCGCGCTGGCTGTTTGTTTACTTTTTTCCTTGGTGAGGGAGAGGAGGGAGCAGAGGGGAGGAGGGGAGGGAGGGTAGGAGGTAGCAGAGCAGAGGGGAGGGAGGGGCGAAACAATAAGGATGATGCTGATTGGCTAAGTTAGAGTGTCAGGTAGAGGTCAGCCAATCAGAGGTTTTGTTGTTCAGCTCACACACGCTGCAGCTTCAAATCTGCAGAAGTCCGGCAGCAATGGCGAGTCTGGAGGGAAAGTTGGCGTTTTCAAATTGGAAATACAGAAACTACTTTACTCTCCTTGAGGTAAAAGGCAAGAACGTGCATGTGAAGTGTACATTATGCCCCGGAGCGAAGTGTACGTCCGTCGTAATCTGATCTGATGAAGCATCTCTCACAACTGCAGGTAATTCAGATTTTCAGTACTGTTTTAAAAGTACTTCATATTGTTAAAACGGTTCTTTTGTTTTTAAGAAAATACTTGAAGAACCAGTTGTGTGAGGGTTTGATTTTATTTTACACTACAGAGTTAAAGCACTTGTTTTAACTGTTTACTTTTATTTATAAGAAAACACTTGAACAGTACAGTGTGTACATAGAGCTTAAAACACAATTGTTATATTATTTTGTTAAACTGTATTTTGTAATGAAGAAAACACTTGAAGTATAGTATGTCAACCAGTCATGTTCTGTTGAGGTGCAGTAAGTATTAAAAGTTTGGTGTTAAGTACCGGTCTTTGCAATTCTACTTTAAATTTGTAGTTATATCTAAACTTAAACCAACCGAACAAACAATAGTTACTTTCCCTGGTAACTAATTACTTTTATAGGGGAGTAATTCAGTTACTAACTCAGTTACTGTTTGGAAGAAGTAACTATAATTAATTACTTTTTTTAAGTAATGTTCCCAACACTGGTCGTCAGCGACTCCCTTTATCCGTTTTTGTTTACAGAACGTTTCCAGCTCCTCCCTGACGCATTATGTTCTCAGGGTTGTAGCAGAGTGATTGTCTTTCATTATCAATAGACTTATTGATGAATGACACAGTTGTATCTGCCTTGTTGATTCTGATTATGAATTCAGAGTCGTTCATTTACCATCAGATGATTGAGGATTGTCCACCTGCTATATTATGCACCTTTTTGTCTTAATTGATGGTGCATCTTCATGCTTATTGAGGTGTGGCGGTTGCCTGAGTGCGTTATGGTTTCCAATCAGACCCAGTGAGGCATGGACCATATCCTGCTCCGCCTTTAATCCAATAGGCGTGGCTTAAAGGGTGGAGCCTACACAAAGTAGGACGTTGGTTACGTATTGTAACCCTAGATTCGATGAGTGTAGGCGTAGCCCTTTAAGCCTCGGGGCCTCGCTGGCTCTCATTTGGCTGAATTTTTTTTTGCCTTTTTGGGAGCAGTCTCTCGGTCAATGGCCGCTTAAATAGTGACCGAGGTGTGGCCTACAGCAGGTGGGCGTGGACTACAAGTCTTCAGTGTTGGCGCGAAGCGCAGGGATAAATCTAATAGGCGTGGCTTAAAGGGCTATGCCTACACTCGTAGAATTTAGGGTCAATACTGTACATAACCAACGGTCTGAGATCTGGTCTAGCAACACCAGCAGCCTTTCCTGCCTGCTTGTCTGTCTGTCCTCTTGTCTGTCTGTCCATCCTCCTGTCTGCCTATGAGTCTGTCCTCCTGTCTGTCTGTCAGGCTTGTCTGTCTGTCTGTCTGTCTGTCTGTATGCCCTTCTGTCTGTGTTTGTCCTCCTGCCTGTCTGTCCTCTTGTCAGTGTCTGATTGTCCTCCTATCTGTCTACGAGTCTGTCCTCCTGTGTCTGTCCTTCTGTCTGTCCTCCTGTCTGTCTGTCCTCCTCCTGTCTGTCCTCCTCCTGTCTGTCCTCCTGTCTGTCCTCCTGCCTGTCTGTCCAGCATCATGGTGGTCTGGTCCTCACCTCGGGGTTCCTGCCACTCTCAGCAGCTCCTCTTTATTCAGGCCGGTGAACTTCTCCTCCGTCTCCTCCTCCAGGACCTTCACCTTCACTGAGCCGTTCTTCTCCTCCTTCTCCTTCTCCTCCTCCTCAGCACCGGCTGCACACGCAGCTCCGGCCATGAGCTGCTTCTCCTCATCCTGGTCCAGGTCTGTCTGACTCACGTCGGCCTCGGTAGCATCAGGGTCCGCAGCAGCAGCCTGGTCCGGATCCGTCGGATCCTTCAGATCCGGGACTTGGTTCTCGGGTTCCTTCATCTCCAGTTTGGTCTCCTCCGTGTTCATACCGGCTTCAGGACTCGACGTTCCGCTGATCCAGGATCTGTGACGTCAGCCTGCAGGTCTGCCGGGTGGCTGCATGATGCTGCGTTCAAATGCTGTGGGACAAAGGAATCTCTCACCTTTGCAGGGAAAGCATCAAACAATAAATTGACTACATTTACATAAATAAATAAAAAACTTAAATATTAACAGGAGTGAGCATGAACTTTCTTGAAATATTAACAATTTTAGCTGATTCATTATTTTCATGATTTTTTAATATTAAAAATCTAAAACCAAAATAAATATACTGGATTAATTTTGTTTAATTTCAAACCAGAAATATTATCACGTTTAGAAACAATACATAAAATAAAAATAAATAAAACTGAAGTATTTTTAACCTCATTATTTTATTCTTCTCTTAAATTTTTGGTTTTGACCAATTTCACACAAATTAGAAAAATCAAATGGAATCAACCAGATGACCAAAATCAGACCCAAGAAAGAAAAAAAAAACGTGCAGTAAAAACAGTCACGACAATTTCACATTTTAGATTTCTGTTTTTGAAAATGGGCTGTTCTTTAGGTCTCATAAATTAAATATAAATAAATATTTGACACACAGTTCACGTAAAACCTTTTTAAAAGTCTTCAGTCTGCTTATTTTAATTCTTGATTTTATTTAATTTCCTCTTAAATTGTTGAATAATTGTGAAGCACCTTAAAAAAAATCTATTTCCAAATATTGAGCAGCACAGTGGTGCAACTGGTAGAGCCGCTGCCTCTCAGCAAGCAGGTCCCTGGTTCAAATCCTGGTCCAGGAGCCTTTTTGGGTGGAGTTTGCATGTTCTCTCCGTGCATGCGTGGGTTTTCTCTGGGTACTCTGGTTTCCTCCCACAGACGATTGGTAATGTTAAATTGTCCCTAGGTGTGAGTGAATGGTTGTTTGTCTCTTTTGTCTTTATGTGTCCCTGTGATGGACTTGCGACCCGTCCAGGGTGTACCCCGCCCCTCGCACAGTGACTGCTGGACATAGGCACCGGCGACCCCATGACCCAAAAATGGAAGAAGCGGTTAAAGATAATGGATGGATGAAAGTGCAAATATCAACAAATCCTGAAACAATGACGTTACCTCCAATTATTGGACTAACACCTGCAGATGACATGTCCAAAGTTACGTTCTCTGATGAAAGTAAGTTTTGCATTTCCTTTGGAAATCAAGGTCCCAGAGTCTGGAAGAAGAGAGGAGAGGCAAAGAATCCACGTTGCTTGAGGTCCAGTGTCAAGTTTCCACTGTCAGTGATGGTTTGGGGCCCATGTCATCTGCTGGTGTTGGTCCACTGTGTTTTCTGAGGTCCAAGATCAATGGAGCCATCCACCAGGAAGTTTTAGAGAACTTCCGGCTTCCGACCAACTTTATGAAGATGTAGATTTCAATTTCCAACAGGACTTGGCACCTGCACACAGTGACAAAGCTACCAGTACCTGGTTTAAGAACCATGGTATCCCTGTTATTAACTGGCTAGCAAACTCACCTGACATTAACCCCATAGAAAATCTATGAGGTATTGTGAAGAGGAAGATGTGATACACCAGACCCAACAATTCAGAAGAGCTGAAGGCCACTATCAGAGCAACCTAGGCTCTCATAACACCTGAACAGGCACAGACTGATCGACTCCATGCCACGCCGCATTGATGCAGTAATCCAAGCAAAAGGAGCCCCAAGTATTGATGCTGTACATGTTCATACTTTTCAGTTGGCCAACATTTCTAAAAATCCTTTTATAATTGGTCTTCAGTAATCCGAGTAGTCCTCGACGGCGGTCTCGACTTATGGCAATTCGATGTTACGAACGCATCATATTAAAGGTATATCAATATCAATGCCAGCTGATTTGTATTGGATCGTTTGATTTATGATCTGCAATGTTTTTATGTTTTTCGTGTTGTACTTCATTGTCTGTTGCCTGTTGCGTGTTTGTTTGTCCAGCACTTTGGTGTGGACTTGTTCCTGTTTAAAGTGCTTTATAAATAAAATGGTATGGTAAATGGTATGGTAAGGTGCTGTCTGCAGTTTCTGTAGTGCAGTCTGTAAGTTTTCTAAAAAATATATTTTTAACATATTTCTTCACTTTGTCACTATCTCCTGACAGACTGATGTTAGACAAAGTAATCTTTGAAAAAACTATAGTCCCCTTGCTTCTCCAGGTGTTACTAAAAGCATTTCTAAAAAGCCACAGTGACCCGCCGTTAACCAGCCAATAAAAACAGAGTTTGTAACCAGCCAATAAAAACAGAGCTTGAATTTGAATCAGCCAATAAAAACAGAGCTTGAATTTGAATTTCAGCAGAGCAAGGGGGAGCAGAGCCATATATGGCTCTGAGGGGGAGGGATCAGAATGCTTTCCCTGTTGAAAATTTTTCTAAGTGCTGCGTTCTACAGAAACTGCAGACTGCACCTTTAATAAAAATATAAAATAATAAAAAAAAAAATGTGTTTAAACGTTCTTGATTTCATGTGTACAGCACTTTGTTGCAGCTGTGGTTGTTTTAAATGGCTTTATAAATAAAGTATTATTATTTTTATTATTATTATTAAACCGATTTACGCAGTTTCCGCCAGTTTCCGCCAGTTTTCGGCAGTGTCCTTCAATTTTCGGCAGTGCCCGCCAGCTTCGGTTAGCTCTGGCCTCGACAGCCAGCTTTGGATGGACCGTGTGTCCAATCAGAGTTTGCCTCATTCGGATAAATGTGCTGGAAACGCTCGGTGAACTCTGTGGACATCTCAGCCCCGGAGCAGCAGCCGCCGATCGCTCCGCCTCACCGAGCTAACATGCTCAAACGCGGGGAAACAGCTGCGGCAGCCATTTGGAGGGGCCAACATGCTAATGCCGGACCCACCGGGGACACAGAGCCGACGGGCGGCGGAGAGGCCTGCTGCGGCCGGGAGCTCGCCTCGATATCCGCCTGGCAGCTCAGATGTTGGATGGACACCGAGCTAACATGCTAAAACGCGGAGAAACAGCTGCGGCAGCCTTTTGGAGGGGCTAACATGCTAACGGGCGCAGCTATTGGAGGGGCTAACATGCTAACGCGGCGCAGCTTGTTGGATGGACACCGCGGAGAAACGGCTCCCAGTAAGTTATTAACTCTTTTTCCCTTCATTATGGCTCCAAATGTATGGAGTTAACATGCTAACAGTCCTTCCTGTAAACAGTTTGGACCACGTGAAGCAGCACGAAGCTGCAGAGCTCGGACGTGCAACGAGGTAACATGCTAAAAGACGGAGACAGCCTTAACCAGCTCACAGTAAGAAATTAACTATTTATTATGGTTCCAATTGTACTGTATGTGTCTTTTTAATTTTTATGTAGGGTACTGTGCTAGGATAGGCGAAGTGCTTGGTAACTTGGTAACTGTACAGTACCATACATGTACGTGTATAAGTGGCGGCTCGTGTGTTTTACAACTTAAGGTGATTTTCGACATGCGAAAGGCCGTAGGAACGGAATTCGTTCGTAAGTCGAGGACTACCTGTATTCTAATTTTCTGAGATACTGAATTTGGGGTTTTCATTAGTTGTCATTTATAATCATCAACATTAAAAGAACATTTGAAATATATCAGTCTGTGGCTAATGAATGAATATACAAGTTTCACTTTTTGAATGGAATTACTGAAATAAACTTTTTCAAGATGTTCTAATTTTATGACCAGCACCTGTAACATGGTTCGAGATGAAAACACTAAAATAAAATGGACCTTTTAAATACACTTAGAAGCCAAGGACAAGAAATAGTAACTTGTTCTGTGAAACTGTCTGGAAGAAAACAGTTCAGATGAAGGGACACCTGTAGTCCGCAAGAAGATTGTTAAAGAGGACTTTAAAGTAATTCTGAAATTTAAAGAAGATGATGACAACGTACAAACAAAACTCTGGATATTGAAAATATAGAAAGACTGAGAAAAGGATTTTAGGAGAGAAGAAACATCCGAGTGTTAAGGATCCACATCAGTTTCTATTGTAGTAGGGACTATTCTCCTGGGGTCCACACAAAAACATTTCAATTAAGTCATGCTTTTACAAACATACAAAAAGACAAAATAAAATAAGTTATTGTTTATATATGATACCATAAGTTGAAATAACTAACTATAGAACATTATTCATTCTCCAAAAATTGAGAACTCTTGGCAAAATTACAATCATTCTATTTGAACTTAAATAATTAAGTTATACCACTTGTCTAATTAATGACTACTTGTTGTATGAACTTCATACTCTGAGTTTAAACAACTTCCATGACCATGACCCACCTGACAGCCTGCAGCCAGCCACAGGGAGGCGCTCATCCCCTGCAGCTCCAACTTCCAGCTCCTGGTCCTCTCCAGTTCTGAAACATCTTGTCAGAAAGTTTGTGCAGATGTTGCTCCTTATTGTTGCACTTCAGATCCTGTTGGACTAGAATCACTTTGTGTTAAAGAGTTGTTCAGAATTCAGTTTGAAATGTTGCTCCTGAGCTTAATGACGTTTTAAACCATCAGAATCACCACACACACGCGTGTGCACAGCATTATTATAAAGGCCTTTGAACTTCACACTAGAAGTCAATTTCCACGTGTCCGTTCAGACAGATGGACTGCAGCTGCTTCCAGTTTCATCGAGATGAGAGAGCTGTTCAGATTGTCGAAGAAAAGTTTTAAAAAAAAAATCTGCCTCTCTGCTTTCATGATCATCTAGGAGGAGCTAAAGCTTAAAGAAATTAAAAATTAGTTTCGTTACATTTCTGACAAAACATCTTCCTGCTTGATGCTCACACTCAACAAACCAGGTCCAGGTCGTGACCTTTAGAAGTTTAGGGGAGCCTGCTGGCGTCTCTGTGGAGTTTCAGTGCACTTAAAGCTCGTTTCACAGCACCTTCCCTAGAACTTCAGACAATTTCAAAAAGAGATCAAGAAGTTTTTGACCTTGGACCAGGTCTTGTGTGGATCCAGGATTCACTGATCCATCTGGTGTCGACCAGACCTCGACCTGTTGGAGACGTTTCTCTTCAAGTTTCATTCTAAAGTTTTGTCTTTGTAAAACAAAAAAAAAACATTGACGTTTCTTCATGACTGATCTGACATGTTGCACCTGAAACTCGAGCTCAGTTCATAGTAGGGGTGCAGGAAAAAAAAAATCGATTTTTGGAATAATCTAATCAGAATCGATTCTAAAAGCCCCAAAATCGATTTTTTTTAAACTAAATATGAATCAATGTGTTAAAAAAAACTGAAGTCTATATTATATTTTGAGGTAAAGGTTAATGCACTATAGGCTGAAATAAATAAATAAATATATATACAGCAAACCCCCTACTTACGACTCCATCGACCTACGAACAACGGGACCTACGAACGTATCATATTTAATAAAAATATGAAATTACTGTTAAAAAAAAAAATTATTTTGTGTTTAAATGTTCTTAATTTCATGTGTACATCACTTTGTTGCAGCTGTGGTTGTTTTAAAGGCTTTATAAATAATAATTATGATAAAAATGATCATTTCTGATCATTTTTGAGCAATCTTGGGCAGCAGGAAGTAGGTCTTCAGTTTACACGGTCACAAATTAATGTAGAACACCGGACGCCATTTTAGGTTCAGTCACGGGGGTCTCCGGTCACAAATTAATGTAGAACACCGGACGCCATTTTAGGTTAGCTGCCGGGAGCCGGCCTTTGAAGACTGGTGACCAGGATCGCATCATATGGATTAATTACTAGCTGGAATCGCTCTGTGGACGTCTCAGGCTGGAGCAGCAGCTGCAGATTGATCGCCGATCGCGCCGCACCGCCGCTCCAACACCAGCCCATGGCCTGGCTAGCAGAAGCTAGCCAGCTAGCTAACACAGGCCTTGAGCAACTGCGGTGGTTCACTCGCCGGCTGCCGCGCTGCTCGGCCCGACAACAATCATGGCAACGCATGGCAACCTAAGATGTCGGCTTTGACCATCTCAAAGTAAGAAAATATATTTTTATTTATTCTGTAAATGTGAATAGCAATGTTTAACATTACAGTACACTACTGTACATGCTTAAATGTGTGCGCGCGCTCCGTTAGCGGTATTTCCACGACCTACGAACGGAATAAGGACCTACGAACTGGACGCTATTTTCACCCCCTAGCTACGGCAGAATCGAACTGCGAACAGTTCTTATCTCCCTAACTCGTACGTAACTAGGGGGTCACCTGTATATCAGTGACCCCCGTGACTCTTAAAGGAAGAAGTGAGTAAAGATGATGGATGGATGAATTATTTGTTCCTAAATTTTTCTTTTTCTTTTATTGTTTTAGAGAAGTCCAGGAAACTAAGCTAATACTGGTAATTTGAGTTACAGAATTTAATGCACTCCTGTATATAATTTGTTCCTATTTTTGGTATAAATATCAAATGATGCAAAAAATGTGATACAGTACAGAACCTAAAATTATTGTTTTAAATAAATGTTCTATTTGTTTACATTGTTTAATATTCTCAGTTTAAAATTATTGTTTTAAACAAATGTTCCATTTGTTTATTCTTTTCAGCTTGTCAGTTACAAAACTGAAACTAAATTTATGACCATTTTAATAGAAAAATCGTTTCTGAATCGAAAAATCGATTTTGAATCAAATCGTGACACCAAAAATCGAAATTGAATCGATTCTCCAGACACAGAGATTTGCACCCCTAGTTCATAGAGTCATTCAGCGTTCGAACAGGACGGTCCAAAAGTGTACTTGGTACCAGCCGGCCACCTTCAGGCCAAAGGTCGATGATATCGGGCCTGTGGTTCTGTCTTGGACACTCAGGTGAAGAGCGGCACAGCTGTTGGATTTCTCCACGAGTTCACGAGATTTTCTTTAAATTAAAGGCAAACAAACACGTTTCAGTTGTAGGACCAGCAGTGTTGCTCCAGTCCAGTGCACGGATGCACTGAAGCAGCACCTGCAGCCTCGTGGTGACCACCTTTATTCAGATGCAAGACGTCTCTGTGGTTGTTTCTTCAGACAGGGTGCTGTGGTTGATGAGCCTGCCAGGGCTGAGGAGCAGAGCGGACCTGTCTCCTCGGTGTCAGAGTGACGTTCAGCTGCAGCTCGTCACCCCTCGTCTCAGGTCCTGCAGCATCTGGAAGCACTTCAGCAGACACTCGTGAACTTTGTGCTCCAACCCGGCCTGAAAGGAGCATTCAGGAGAGGACTCGAGGACAGCCGAGGTGCTTTTCTCCATCTTGGTTCAATTAAACGCCCAGATGCTGCAGATGTTTCTGACAGGTGGGAGTGATGAAGTAAAATACCCACAGTACAAATCAAATAAACACATCAAACCCAAGCTACACTTTTCAGGGTTGGACGTGATCTGAACACAAGGAAAACTATTTCCTGCAAAAATGCAGTGTGAACGCTTATTGATGAAAACAGCTGAAATTAGCTTTAAAAAAAAGGCTGAAATGTATGTAGGTGAAATGGAAGAACAAGCCTAAATTAACAGAAGAACGCAGAAATATATTTGCTGAATTATGTTTAAATAAGCAGAAATTACCAAAAATGAGGAAATCAGCTAAAAAAGCTAAAAATTAGCAACAAAAAATGTGGAAACATAGCTGAGAAGTCAGAAAGAAGCTTAAACTACCAGAAGGAACCCAAAAGAGCTGAAATGAACAAAAAAGTATTAGCTGAAAAGGCTAGAGCATAAAACAGCTGAAGTAACTGAAACTATCAGAAATAAGCTTAAATTAGCAGAAGGAAGGTAATTTGGCTGAAAATGGCAGAAATTATCATGAAAACCGTGAATTAATCTGAAAACAGTTAAAATGAGCTGAAAAGGTAGAACAAGCTTAAATTAGCATAAGAAAGCAGAAATTTGAAAAAAGCTGAAATCAGAGACTTTTCCACGTCCAGAGGGGCCAGTTGAGGTGGTTCAGGCAACTGGTAAGGATGCAAGTCCTCACATATATTCATCAATAAAATTTGATTAATAGCTATCTTTTCAGATTGGAAATCAGCTTCAGTGCACATTTTATTACCTTGCAAATCTTAAAATAATCAACAGTTTAAAAAAATCAATGTAAAAAAGTAATAAATAATTAATACAATTTTAATAAGTGGTTCATTATTTATATCATCCACCCCAAGTTTACCTCTTTTTAAGTTATTAGACCTGGAAGGTAAGTTCTGGTTGGAATAATCAAACACGTACTCAAAGGTGGGCACAGACCGCTAGGGGAGCGCTAAATCGCTATTCCGCTTACAGTGGACCTAAACTTTTTGTCAGCGTTTTTGTGAATTGACTAACTTTTATAATTCATAAGCGGATTTCTGCTATTTTTATTTAAAATGCAGTACCGCTAATAACTAATTATCTATCAGTAAAAACCAATAAACTTATTTACAAGCTCATAATGCTGCTTGTTTTACCTTTTTCCCCACCGTAAACAGCAGAGAGGAGGAAGGGTTGGAGGGGGGAGGGAGCAGAGGGGGGGATCTACCATGTAGGTAAATGCCTGGGGATCCCATCAGCATGAGGCCCCGGCCCCGCCGCGCCCCGGCCAGTCACCTAATTCCTAACATTGATCCTGCTTGTTAATCTACATTTAACATAAAAATAATTATAGTTACGATGAAAACAATCATTAAATAAGCAATTTAAAAAACGGTTGATTTCATTATCCCCCTACTAAAAATGGACTATTCCATCTCGACAGCTTCCGGGTTAGAGGTGAACTCAGAGGCTAATTCCGTGGCTAGCTGTTTGTGCTGGGTACTTGGACAAATCCTTAGAATACCCAGCTGTTTCAAGCCAAATTAACGCGGCCGGGGGATTCTATTTTGTGTTCTGTGTATACCACGCGACGGTGAGTCGTTATTTTCATGTATTTTTATTACTTTTCATTAAATCTGTTGAGTACCTATAGACGCTAACTGTCTGCCGGTTGGTTGTGGGTTACTAATGGAAATCCTTAGAAAACCCAGCTGTTTCAAGCCAAATTAACGTGGCCGAAGGATTTTATTGTGCGTTTTGTGTCGACCATTCGACGGCGAGTCGTTAGTTTTATGTATTTGGGTTACTTTCATCATGTATAAATGCCGTGGCGACACACCCGTGTATTTGAGATTTAAACGTGGTGTTGACCGATGCTGCCTTTTTGGGTGAGCAGGTACTCATCGATCTGTTCACCAAATATAACACACCCATCCCCTCCAGTGCAGCTGGAGATGAGCACAGAAGAACAGTCAGAGTAGCCTGAAGTTGAGGAAGGGCAGGGAATAAAACTGTTACACTAAGTGACTAAAAACATTTTTTTTCTATTTCTCATGTTTTATAATCAAAAAAGGCGTTCAATACAAGATCAACTGGACTTTATTTGTTGCAGAAAACGTTTCACCCTTTATCCAAAAGGCTTTTTCAATCCAGAATGGCAGCTGTAAGACTGAGAAGAAGTTTTATACTAATAAAACGCATAAAACTTCAGTCTCACAGCTGCCATTCTGAACGTTTTCTGCAACAAATAAAGTCCAGTTGATCTTGTATTGAACGCCTTTTTTGATTTTATCATGTCCTGGACGACTGAGAATTTTCACCAGCTTATGTTTTATAGGCATTTTGTTGTGTATATACTTTTTATATTTTTATATATTTGTTTAATCACATTGTGTTTATTTACTCATGGCCACCACAATTTTTGAGTAGATGTGTTTTTTCAGTAATACAGTAAAATAGTGTCTGGAAATGTTTTTTTATTTCTTCTTTATTTCTTTCCAAAGAAAATCAAGGTTTTCATGCATGCACATGACATGTGCACAGAAATTAACAAGCACAAATTCACAGCTTTTTCATTTTGTGGCTTAAAAATAAATCATTAAATAATAAACAATAAACTTTATTTGTATAGCACCTTCGTCATCTGTATACCCATAATGCATTGCAGGGCACTTCAGTTTTCCAGAAAACAGTTAAAAATAAGTTTATCGATGCATTTTTAATGAAAAATCTACAATAAACAAACAAAAAAAGGACAAAGAAGCAGTCGAAAAGCATTCCACACATTAAACAACTTTTAAAATTTTGGACCCTGAGTGAAAGTTGTATTTTAATAGATGACACCCGGAGCGAATCGCTGTTAAAAAGTAGGGCAAGGTGAGGTGTATATTAGTTTATACGCCTGTAGTTGGCAGTGTGGTGCAGATATTGCAAAACGTTGCTGGCTACAAATTGTTGAATATAAATAGCGGATTAGATTAGCTTCCCCTAATTTTGATAAGGCCTTTGTGCATTTGAAATTGTGGACCTAAAAAAATTAATAAGCGTTTTAGAAATTGTGGAACTAATTTTTTAATTAGCGGTGCCCAGCTTTGCACGTACTTAAAGTCCAGTTCTGTTCTGGTTCCGTTTAAAATGATCGCAGCACTTCAGGCTCGTTTTTGTCCCGGAAACTGACTGGACTTGTCAGGCAGCTCATTACAGAACACTTGTAATAATAATAATGAATTCAATTTATACCGCACTTTTCATTAATAAAAATCTCAAAAGTGCTACACTTGTCTGTTTTCACTTTATTTACCGGTAAGTGAAATGGTGGTTATTTCTGGCTGTTTTTGGACTCATACATCACTCCTTACAAGATGGCTGCCAGGACTCCTGCCCAGCACCACAGTGGGTCATTCCAGTGTTTCTTTAATCAATGATCTGAGCCTTTATTTTCTTAATCAAACCCAAATTAAATCTTTTACTGCCACATGCTGCTCAGTGATTTAGTAAAAGTACCTTTATAGTGGCTAGGGAATCAGACTTGGGATCCGAAGGACCCAGGTTCGAACCCCGGCCACGGCACACCTTGGGGTGTCTATGAGTGCACATCTATTTTCCCCAGCTCCCCGGGCGCTGACTACGGCTGCTCACTGCACCACCTGGTGGTGGTTGGGTTAAATGCAGAGGCCAATTTCGTCTGTCAAGTATGGGAAACATACACAGATGACAAAAATGTGACATTTATTATTATTATTTATTTATTAATTACACATGAATTCTTGTTTTATACAAACATCTTAATAATTCTTACTCCCCTTTTGCTTTAAAATGTGTTTGTAATTATTGTGTTTTGTTTACAGACCTGTTAAAATGTAAACATTTAGTGCAGACAACAAATACATTTTGGATGGCACAAAAGGGACTTTAAGTGTCAAAGACCTGTAAAGATTTCCAGATTCGTCAAGTGAAACCTGATCTGATTTGTCTCTGAGCTGCTGCAGTATTTCTAACAGGGTCTCTAACAGGTTTAACATATTTACAACACATCAAACTGTCTGTGAGAGTTACCGTACATGGAGACAAAATGAAACGAAAGTTACGCATGTAACTACGGTTCTCTGAATCCCGGCTGACCACCAGAGGGCGGTGCTGAAAGCACTGAATGTTCCATCACACTGCCATTCAAGAAGTAATACCAGCAGAGTCACAGCTGTGACATACTGTATTGGATGATCAATCAGAGGCTTTATAACATAATTTGAGGGGTTGTTCCTACAGAATCGTCTCGCAGAATGCAAGGATTCTGAGTGACAGAGAAGCTCTGGTTGTCATCTGGGATTCATAGAACCATAGTTACATACGCAACTTTCATTCTATTTCATCCGTCCTGACCGCCAGAGGGCCGTGCTGAAAGCACTGAATGACTAATACCAGTGATGTCACAAGGAATCCTGAGCACATACCTCACTGAGAAGGCCCAGAGGACCCTTGCAGAAGAACCTGGCCCAGAGGATGAGGGGTGGCCACGTTGACATTGTAGAACCTGGTGAACGTGCTTGGGGAAGCCTTTGATGCAGCAGCATACAGGTATATCGCTTCCAGCTGAACCCCTTTCAAAGCTGCCCAGGAAGTGGAGATGCTCCCTGTAGTGTGCCTTCACGCTGACCAGCGTAGGCGTGGCAGATGACATCCACAATCCAGTGGGAGAGATGCTGCTTGGAAAGAAGACAACCCAACCTAGGGCTTCCATAACACAAGAACAGCTGGTCTGAGCATCTTGTAGCAGCAGTAGCAACAATGTATGCCTCCACCACCTGTTTTTATTTTCCTGGGTGCCCTGGCGCTCAAAATGGTGCATCTGGTGGGATCCCAATATCCAGTCAGCTGTTCCCCAAGCTTTCCAGTGGCCACACTCACAGCAGGAGATGTTAAGGATTGGGATGCCATATCAGCCCCCCCACATGAGACAGCAAATCCTTCCTGGTTGGAAGACACCATGGGACGCCATGACACAGACTCCATAGTAGTGGGAACCATGGCCATGTTGGCCAATATAGAGCCACAAGCAACATCCTGTGGCCCTCATCAAGAACCCTCTGAAGAGTAGGCCAAATCTGAGAAAGGGATGGAAAAGTGTATAGGAGGACCCTTGGCCAAGGATGAGCCAATGCATTCTGGCCCAGAGCACCTGATGCCCCTGTAAGGGAATACCATAGAGGGCAATGAGTCGACTCGAACGACTCAAACGACTCCCCTCAGGCAGGAGGCTTCGGTCAATTGGGACCAGAACCTCCCGCCATAAAAACAGTTTCTTCCCCTCTGCTGTCAGACTTTTGAACACTCATAGCCATGTTACCCCATAACTTGCCTTGGTCGCTATAATTTGTATTTTGATTGGGAATCACTGTATCACTGTATTTTGATTGCACCACTCTAATTGCGCTGTTTCTTAGTAGGTTTTGTTCACTGAATATTGTATTGATGTTTTATGGTTTATGTTTTTTATGTTTTATGTTTCTATATTTTATGCACCGTTATGCCGAAGCAAATTCCTAGTTTGTGAATCCTGTTCATTGACAATGGCAATAATAAACTGAATCTGACTCCTCCATGGTAAACAGATCTACCTTCGGCTGACTAGCGAGGTCCCAGATCATGAGAACTACTTCGCTGTGAAGGGACCACTGTCCCGGAGCAGTCACCTGGCGGGAAAGAGTCTGCGACCTGGTTGTGCTGCCCTGGTAAGTACAACACCCACTGGGTGGACAGGCGAGGACAGGCCCATTCCAGGAGATCTCTGGATACCTTCAGAAGCTGCGCTGACCTGGTGCCACCTTGATGGTTGATGTGGTAGACAACAGAGGTGTTGTCTGGCCGAATTAAAACATGTCTCCTCTCCAGGTAGGATAGAAAGTGCCCAAGAACCAAATGCACAGCAAGCAGCTCGAATATATTTACAGTATGTGTTTGGAGCGATCCTTTCGACACCAAAGGCCCTGAACCACTCTGTGTTGCCACACAGGGAATCAACAAATGGGCTGAGCCAGTCAGCTACGTCCAGAATACAAGACGAAAAACAAGTAAAACTGGGAGAGGGGGCAAAAACGATGCCACCACCAATTAAAGCCAAACGCCAAACGGAGGGAGGCTAACACTGTTAGATCAACCCAAAACGCTGATCTCAAAGTTAGCTAAAATTGGGAGAGGGGGTGAGATGCTACAGTCACCAATTAAGACCCAGTACAAAAAAGAGAGGCTAACACAGTTCGCTCAACCCAGAACTCCCATCAGAAAGTTGGCTGAAATTGGGAGGAGGTGAGATGCTACGGTCACCAATTAAAGCCAAACAACAAACCTAGAGGCTAACCCGTTAGCTAAGCTCCAATAGTGACCAGTGTGTGTATCACAACACAGTTGTTAGACGCAGTGAGTTGGGAGACGAGCCACAACCACTGTCATCCCCATCAACCAGCAGAAATACCTTGAATGAAGATCAACTCGTTTTAGCTCCAAGAGGGCGATACACCGCTACTCCAGCCAACAGGCAGCCGCTCATCCGACAACAGTGAAATGATCCAAGATCCAAAAAGTTGATGCCTTGTAAAATGAACTACACATGAGAAGAAAAGAGGAACAGCGCCTCAGATGACGTCAGGCTATGTAGCCGCCGACTGATAATACAATACTGTTGGTATTACTACTCGAACAGTGCATGCATGATGGGAACATTCAGTGCTTTCAGCACCGCCCTCTGGTGGTCAGTAGGGATAAAACAGAACCAGCAGATGACACAAACAGGATTTATACAGATACAACGACAAACGTGTCCAGTGGTGAGCCGTAACTGATCTACTGTCCTTCCTGAAAAGTTCAGGCACTTCAACAAGAAAAAAAAACCTTCAAAACAAGGAAAATGTCATAGAAAGGAAAAAGTGCAAATATTTTGGTGTCGCTTCTCTTTTTTTTTTCCTGGTTTTGTTGTTGTTTGTGCTCCAGCTTGTTGTGTTCTTTACATGTGTCCTCCCTCGGTGTCCTCTGATTTCATCTGGACACTTCTTTTCACACCAGACGCCCTACTGGGACAAGGAGACAAGTGAGGACAAGGACAAAGAAAGATAAAAAATCAGAACCAAGTAGTGCAAGACTATTCAACTAAACTGCTCAGAGGGCCACCGTTACTGAAAGCCGAGAGCTCAGGGGCCGGACCTACAGCAGTTACCGTATTGTCATTAACTAAGTTTGTTTTATGGTTTAAAATATAGTTTTATTTAAAAACGAACCCATTGGTGGACCCGATTTGGCCCCCGGGCCGCCAGTTGAATAGCCCTGAAGTAGTGTATTTTATTTAACCAGAAAAATCTCTGACTGAACACATGACCTGTTTGAGAGTCATGAACGTCATGAAGTTTATACGTGCGCTCGCTTTACATTAGTATCAAAGTTTCTGAAGTCCAGTTTAGTGTTGCAGGCCACCGTTCATCTGTGTGTGTGTGTGTGTGTGTGTTTGGGGGGGAGAAAAACAGAAAGCGAAAGAGAGCCTTGCAAGAAAAAGGAGATGAGTAAAGAGCTTAGATTGCTTACAGATGGTTTTCAAAGCGAAGCAGAGGTCCCTTGCATGTGTTGTTGTGTGTGCGTGCACGTGTTGGAGATTGACTGCGACTTGTGATGGTTGGAATGTAAAGGTGCGCGTCTTGCACATACTAATCCTGATGATCAGCAATGAATCAGACGTCCAGCTGACTTCACGTCTGCAGCTTCTGTGGACTCATGAAGTATTTACGGCTGAGCTTTCTGTTCAGGATCTCAATCTGTCCAGAACCCAATAAATCTGTGCTCGCCCTGCATGGGAGTGGATCTTTGGTGCACGCGTCACGCTGCATGAGCATAAAATAAAACTTTATGGGCCATTTGCTCTGGGATGTATTTTGATACAGACGACAACAATTAGCCTGAGGAATTTCGATGGCGTAAAGGGGAAGTCCAGTCAGATTTGAAGAGGTGTTCTTTCTAGTACTTTACAAAACCGTATCTGCTGTGACATCAGTCATCGAGCACAAAGTGTGGAGAAAGAATCCAATGGCTAACCAAACAAGGGCCCATTTTTGTAAAAATTCAGGCTTATAAAACAACTCTCTTTCAAACACAAGACATTGATATGACACTAAAGAGAGCGAGACAGAGGGATCAGGCTAGAAAGTATGTGCAGCCGGTTAGGCTTCTTAGTTATGTTCTAACAAGTGAGGAGAGAATGAAAGGAAGATGGCAGGAATACTTTGATGAGCTAATGAATGAAAAATAAAGAGGCGTAGAGGTCTTAGAAACTGTGGAGCAAGAAGTGGAAAAGATTAGTGCGTGTGAAGTTCAGAAAGCTTTGAAATAAAATGAAGAGGAAGGCAGTAGGACCTGATGACATACCAGTGGAGGTTTGGAAATATTTTGGAGATGGAAGTGAGGTTTTTGACTCAAATATTCAATGGCATATTTGAGGGTGAGAAAATGCCTGAGGAATGGAGAAGAAGTGTGCTGGTGCCCATTTTTAATAACAAGAGTGATGAATAGAGACGTAGCAACTAAAGGGGAATTAAGTTGATGAGCCACACAATGAAGATCTGGGAGAGACGCCATCTTTGCTTTGAGGATGATGATGAAGTGGAGAGGGTCAGAAAGAACTCCATTGTGTCTTCGACAAGTGTATAAATAATTCATTTTAGATTTGATGGCAGCAGCACATTTCTTCAAAACTGTTCCTCATTTATGTTTGCACTGAAGCGTCTGGTCTTCTTTTAACCCTTGGAAGGTCTCACGAGGAAAAAAAATATCAGCCACTTATTATTCTGTTCATGTTTTCATTTAGCAATTTATTTTTTGGGGTGTTAATAAACTGCTATTCCTGGTGAAGTTTAAAAAATATATATATATCTTTTCTTCACCATTGCATCCTGGGAATGGAGGGAGGAAACTACAGAGCTAATGAGAGCACACTGGTTTCTCTTACTGAATAAGTTTGGTCCTTGTCTTGTCCCCTGGATGCTACTTGATACTGAGCTGCCTGCAAAAAGAGAAAAAAAACAATTGTTAAAATTTTAGAGGTGTAGAAGTTAGTTTTACAGTATCTTGTTTATAAGTTTGTGAATATTATGCACACAGTCAGAAAAAAACAAAAAATGGTTGCTAATGAATAAAATCAGGCACCACGCCCCAAATCCATTCATAGCTTATTCTCATTTAAAGGTTGGCGTTCAGCTCTAGTCTTTTGGTGCCAACACCCATTTTCTATTAACTTATACATATAAACATAATCATACGTTTAGTTTATTACTATTTCACATTGTGAGAACGAAATGTCAACGTGTAATGCTGCCATGTGTCGGAATGACTGCGTGAAGCATCAAAATTAATAATTTTTGATCCAATTTCATCAGATAAGGCCATATAACAACCATTTTAAAAAAAAGTGGCTGTTTAAAATGTAGCTACACAGATGTAGGTCACATTTAAGATTAGCTTAATTTTAACAATGTCAGTTTTCCCCTCTCACCTTCTTTGTTGACTCCGAGGCAGCCCTTCAACTCCTGCAGGGAAACGGCTCGATCCCTGCTCAGGTCACAGTAGTCGATGAACTTGCGAGCACATTTTTTGGGTTTGGCTTTCTTCTTCAAGTACCTTTTGAAAGGCTTCAGCTCTTTCTTAGTGATGTCATGGCTACCATTGTTATCCAGCTGGGCAAAGTACCAGTGGACCACTCGTTCCTCCAGAGTGTGACTGGGGTCGGGCTCAACAAACCTGTAGAGAGGCAGAGGACGGCAAACATCATGGCATCAACACCAAACTGTACCTCCGTGAGTATCCAGTGCCAACTCCTCAGAGATGCAGGTTAAAGTAAGCTTTGTAATTCTAAATGAATTGTAAGAGTCAGAACTTCAGGTCATCTAGTAGAACAACAGGTTCAAAGCATTCAGAACCAGAACACTTGAGTAAATGTTGAGGGGTGTCAAGGGAGATTCTAGGATCTGACCTTTAGGGGTGCTAAGCCCCCAGTACTGACAACAACTCTTGGCGTGAACAACGCACCCCCCTGGCTTGTGAGAAGTGCAAAAGCTTATGGCACCTGGTACTCCCAGATGAGGAATGAGGTCGGCCGCAGGCCTTTATCCATCCTTTACATTTTCCAGACTCTGTTTAGGTTTTGGAAATGTAATAAACTGTACAGTAGTTCCTCGCTTATCGTGGGGGATCCATTCCCTGAAGCCCCGTGATAAGTGAACAACCACAAAGTAGGAATAGTAGTACAAGTGGTAGTCTATCTTAGTGTACTGTATGTATATCTATCTATCTATCTATCTATCTATCTATCTATCTATCTATCTATCTATCTATCTATCTATCTATCTATCTATCTATCTATCTATCTATCTATTGTATCTATCTATCTACTGTATCTGTCTATCTTAGTGTATCTATCTGTCTATCTTAGTGTATCTATCTGTCTATCTTAGTGTATCTATCTGTCTATCTTAGTGTATCTATCTATCTATCTATCTATCTATCTATCTATCTATCTATAGGTAGTCCTCGGGTTACGTCGGTCTCGAGTTACGACGTTTCGTGGTTACGGCGCATTTCCCATTAAAAAAAATTAAAATAAATAAAAATATATTTTGAAAAGCCGAGTTATGCAGTTTCTGGTATTACGTCGTAAACGTAGCGGCGGTGGAATACAGAGGCAATATGTTACGTATGGACTGAGGTTGACTGCAGAACCAGCGCGAAGCAGTGGAAAAGTACAGGCGGAGACCTTACTGTAAACGCTCTGGACCGAGGTTGACGGCGGTTTTACGTCGTAAACGGAACGGAATACGGCAGATGGACCGAGCTGGATGGCGGCTTTACGTCGTAAATGAATAGAGAATACGGAGGATGGACCGAGGTGGACGTATCAACAGCATCCAAGTTGGCTATTAACTGTTTTTGCACTTCATTATGGCTCCAAAACGTATGTGTTTTGATAATTATGTAGAGTACTATGTTAGGATAGACTAAGTGCTTGGTAATACAGTACTGTACATATATTTCGACTTAAGTCGAAAATCGGTTTACGACGCTGCGTAAGAACGGATCTACGTTACATATAAAGGATTTTTAAACCCTTTCCACACTCTTGCAATATTCTAAACGTGGTTTCTAAACTCTAAACACTCTAAAAGGCACAGAAAGTCATGATTTCAGCTCCCCGCCTCCTCTGCTCTTTGCAGAAGGAAGCTTTTTCTGCAGCTCTGAGCTGCACAAAGGTGCAGCAGGTGATAAATAATTTAAAATAATATATTTTAAATAAAAATTCCATGTCCATCGTGCGGCTCATCCATTAATCAGCCAGTTGAGCGTCATGTCCAATCTTACTTTGAAAAACCGCAAAAGAGTGAGTCCGCAAAAGTTGAACCACAACGTAGCGAGGGACTACTGTATTTAATATTTAGAATACTGTAAAGTGTTGGGGAAACCTCCTATCAAATCACCCATGAACCATCTGTTTGATCATTTGGACGTTCCTTACCTCCCACTACCAGAGGGAGCCGGCGAGTTTATGGCTTGCACCATGTCTGTGGTGAGGGCATCCAACAGGCTGGTAATGAACTCTGCTTTCTTCCCCTCTGGGCAGCCTGGTACAGATTAAAGATACAAAACAAAGACCTGCCGTCACAGCACAGTGAAAGCCTCCACACCATTAAATCAGCATGAGCCAGCTCAGGCAGAAAACAGCTGGCACTTAGTAATCGCTACATCGTTGTCCCACGCTCCAGGTGATCCTGCTCTCAATGGAGGCGACGGTTTGGTTGTTTGGTACGACTTGAAACGAGCACGTGGTGAAGGGAGGTTCAGAAGCGTGCAGTGCTCCGTGTAGCACTTCAGACCTGCTAACTTTTACAACTCTGAACGCTCGGGTACCTTTATTTGCCCAGATGTGTGGTTTTAATGGATTACCTAACCAGTGCAAACGTTTCCCTCCGTCTGTCTTCTATGAGGTCAAGTCAAACCCAGCAGCGCATCTCAATCTGTCGTTCTTTCATACCCAGCTCAAACTTTTTGTCTCCTCTTCCTCCTGATCTGAACATCTGTGGTTTCCTCGTCCTCTGCAGAGATCACGTCTTTTCCTCCCCTCTCAGTTGCCGGGGGGTGTTCTGTAGAAGGTGGTCAGCTGCACCGCCAGGTGAAACCAATTAGCATTTTTTACGACAGCTAAACTGGATTAAATTGGGTTGCAAACAAACCATTGGGGGGTGGGGGGCAGCTCCAACCAGAGAAAATGCATGAATCTTCTGCTGCAGTCTCACTGAATTCTTGAACAGCGAGTCATGGGGCTGCGTTTTGTGCAGCCAGTTGTAGTAAACAAAGACTTATCTGTATGGCTTGTGTTCTAAGTGGTACGCTTTATTTTTGTTGCCCAGCTCCACCTGCTTTGGTCCCACCTCTGTAAGACCTTCTCAAGACTCACTTCATCCATCAACACTGGCAGCTGCAGCCAGTGACGTACGAGCATCACCAGCTTGATCCTGGCATCTGTCTCCAGAGGTAACAGGTGAGAGGTGAAGACCCTGGAGAGGTAAACCACAAAGTACCATCTCAGGACAACAACCATTCACACCCAGGAGCAATTTAGAACTGTCAATCGTGTCAATCAGCCGGACATCTGGTGTTTGGAACTGGAGCTCCTGGAGGAAACATGAACAGTGTAGTGGACCAGACCCTGGTCTCTGGAAACTGTATTGAAACACCTTTTCACTGAATATCTCAGTGAAACACAGAACACTGATTTATTTTATTAATTTGAATCAAGACACAAATTAAATCACAAGAGACTCTCCTACTCTTTTACTTTGCGCTAATTCAAATATAATCAATGCATAACCTTGTGTTATTTGTGTGAGCAGTGTTATTTTTCAATATGTTGAATGATCATTGTTAATGTTCATATGGTGTATTCTTAATATGTGGACACATGAATCAAAATTCTGTCTAAAGATGAAGAACAGGTCAGATTGTACTCTTCCGTTTTGTTTAGAAATGTT
>JBBPBX010023770.1:0-40260 GCA_038048925.1 Garcialebias charrua | reverse complement strand
TTAGAGAAATTGACATTAAAACTGGGTTTCTTTTTCAGAAAAATATCTTGCTTAACTCTGAATGACAGAAAATGCCTTGTAGCTGCTACTTTCTTACCACTTATTGACTATGGTGCATTATTCACAGGAATGCCCCTGCAAGCTACCGGTACTTTGTACTTGCAGATGTTGGATGCTGCCTACAATGGGGCATTAAGATTCATAACTGGCTGTAACTACAATACCCATCACTGCACTCTGTACTCATTGGTCAGTTTGTCATCATTATCTACACGTAGGCTCTCACACTGGCTCATTTTCATCTATAAATCCCTTCATGGTTGGTTGTCCTCTTGCATCACCTCCCACTTGTCATGTCCTCAGTGCAGTTACAACATGCGCTCTCAGGCCATTAGAACCTGCAGTGTTCCCTCAGTGCGGACTGAACATGGCAAAAAGGCCTTTTCCTACTCTGCTCCTGCAACCTGGAACACCTTGCAATAGGAACTGAAATTGTCCACCCTAATTTCTTTAAGGGGTTTTAAACTTTTGATATGGTCATTAGAAATATCTAAGCAAATATGTTCTTGTTTTTAGTAAGTTACCACGTTTTATATGGCACTTTGATTTGATTATTTTTATAACACTTCTTTTTCATAGGGTTAGGGTATTGGGAAAAAAATTATACTCTGAGTATCATGATGCATGCTACTACTCTGAGTAGTAATGTTGCCATTACTGTTCAAACTTTGATTAATGCTCCTAGAGTAATTGTACAAAAATATTCCCCTTCTTAAAGTTTTTGTGTAAAATAATAATGCACAAAAGATAATGAGAAAGAAACAGATTTATCTGAAGACAAGTTGTTGCTCCTGTTTACCTTCAATCTCACAGCCCAAGAGTTCAAGTCGCAAGCCCATCCCAGCTGGAGTGGCCCTCTCTGGATAAATTCTGATGAAACGGGTCAGCAGGGGCTCAACTGTTCTTAGTTCAGGAGTGTCATAATTGCTGTTACCTTCAAATATCTGTCATCAAAAAGTACAAGAGGCATAACATAACTTTTTATACAGATCTTCTAACATGCAGTAAAACACATTCCGAACTTTATGGGTGCTATGTTGATGATCTGAGAGCTGGATGGAAAGTAATGGGAAAAGTGAAAATCAGCTGATCTTTCTGGTTTTGATAAGATCTAAACCACAGCATAGCTGGGGACACAGGTTGAAAACAACATAATGCAGACATACTTCAACTCTGACTCAAATCCTTTGCTAGGGAAGGAATAAATGAGGTGGAAGCGAGAGACGTGGGATGGAAGAGGTAGATAGAGAATTGGTGGAAGTGGATTAATAGGTGTTATCACACGAAGGAGCCTGGTGAGCTTAATATGCTGAGAACTTCTAGGGTGAGAAGAGAACGGCAGCTAACTAGGACAGGAGGAATATGGATTGCCCTCACTCTCTTCATAAATCAACTGTCTGTCCATCTGAGTCAGATTTCATTTTATGCTTATGTTCATTAAATGTTTAGTGTTTTAGTGTTGGTGTAAATGTTCATACTTTTATACTACAATGCAAAAACTCAGGACAGTGTTACACTTTTACTATTTTATGCTTATGTTTATTAAATGTTTCAGTGTTTTAGTGTTTAAATGGTTACTGTTGCACCGAGGGACTGAGAGAAACGCAATTTCAATCCTGTGTATGTCCTGTACATATTGCAGTTCTGACAATAAAGTTGACTTTGACTTTGACTTGATTTATGCCCTGTCAGGGACACTTGTAATTGGGGATAGGCATTTGCGGCCCCTTTTGGAGAACTGAGGTTGTAAACGACAATATGTATTCTGTGTGTTTGTGTAGCATGATGGCACAAACTGTATGGACATTGGTCTTCATGCAGGCAGTAAGGGTGGCCGAAAAAGGTTTTGGCTGGGATTTTCATTTAAATTGTTACAGTCCTCCATAACTATTTTCAGCTGAATCCTTTTCCTTCCCCTCTAATTTGTTTTTTATATTGTTTTAAAGATAGTAATAATAATAATCATTAGTACAAACAAGTAATAATAATAATACAATAATCAAACAGGAAGTCCTTCCTTCTATTTTATCTTCGAATGGTGTTCCTATTGAATTAGTCAATTCTTATAAATATTTGAGTATCTTGGTCGATACACATCTCTCTTTTAAGCCCAATGTCAAAAACCTAGTAAAGAAACTGAAAGTTAAACTGGGTTTCTTTTTTAGAAACAGTTCCTGTCTATCTCTGAATGTTAGGAAACGCATTGTAACTGTGACTTTCCTTCCCTCCATTGACTACAGTTACATCATCTACATGAATGCTCCTACAAGCACCCTGCAGATGTTAGATGCTGTCTATCAAGGCGTGCTAAGATCCATAACTGGTTTTAACTATCGCTGCACCCTGTATTCACTGGTTAACTGGTTATCATTAACTTCATGCAGACTCTCTCATTGGTACATTTTCATCTTTAAATCACTTCTTGTTCTGTTGCCTTCTTACATCTCCTCCTACATATCTGCGTGAGTGCAGCTACAGCGTGCACTCTCAGGACATGATTACCTGCAGTGTTCCCTCAGTGAGGACTGAACTAGACAAAAGGGCCTTCTCCTACTCTGCTCCTGTCTCCTGGAATATCTTGTAAAAAGATCTGAAGCTCTCAACCTTGACCTCTCTAAGGGATTTTAAACAACGGTTATGTTCATGACAAAAAACAACGCAGACATGTTCCTGTTTTTAATATTTTACATCGCTTTATAATGTAGCTGTTTTTGTTTTGTTTTACATAATTTATTTTATTTACGTACTATTCATTTATTGTGCTTTTTATATGATTGTCTATTGTTGTCTGTACCTCATATGTGTTCTTTGTTGAAATCAGGTCTCTTGTAAATGAGTCCTCGAGGCTCAATGAGACTAATCTGTAGAAATAAAGGTTGAATGAAAATAAGTGTGTTGTGTTGGATACAAAGCAGGAAGAGAGAATTAGGCAAAGGATGCTAATATATTTATTCTGATAAAATTATTCAAGATTTAAGGTGTGTGTTCCTTTATACTGAAACTCTGGAACAACAATTCCCTGGAGGATCATAAAATGGAGGATCTTATCTTATCTTAAGGTTCAAGGTTCTTTACTGTCATTCGCATCACATGTGGTACATCAAGTGGAACGAAATTGTGCACTCAAGGTCCCTGTTACACCCAAAATAGCAATAATATAAAGTATCCTAAGACAGAGTTTGTTGCAGCTCCACTGACTGAAGTCTTTTAGATAAAAGACAAAACATTTCAATGAGAAGAATCTGTCCAGATGACCTGGCTCAACTTTGTTTGATTTTTCTACCTGGATTATTGAGCATGCATCAGGATAGTATACAAGGGTCTGATATAGCCCCAAACAATATTAATATAATATAATAAGTTGTATTAAACAGCGGCCTGAACGTGAGTCTGTTGTGAGCAGATGGGTTTGTATACAGCAGCTTATGGGTATCAGCATGGATAATCAGCAGCACAGATAAAGTGTCAAATGTCCAATTAAAGTGGCATTTTCCTGGATCACAATGGACACTTTCTTACTCAGAACTGTAAGGCACAAAGCTTTGGTAAAAAATGACTAAATTATTCAAAATCCCAACAGATGTTTTGACATATGATGACATTCAAAAAAATAAATAAAAAAACAAAGCAAAAAAATTGTAGAAACGTTTTGTCTTTCATCCGAAAGACTTCCTGTCTGAGATGCTGTATTCAGCTCGGTCTTTGGTCAAGTCATTGGTTCAGGTATGTTGACGACACCTGGGTTAAAATTAAATCTCAGGAAGTCCAACATTTCACTGATCACATCAACTCTGTGGATAAATATATCAAGTTCACACGAGAAGATGTAAAAAATGGCAGGTTGGCTTTCTTGGACTGTGAGGTCTCAGTTTCTGATAGAGGAAATTTGCAAACTGAGGTGTACCGCAAACCCACCCACACAGACCAGTATTTACAGTTTGACTCCCATCACCCTCTGGAGCACAAGTTAGGAGTCATCAGGACTCTGTATCACAGAGCAGACAGCGTCCCCACTAACTCAGGAGCCAGACAGAAGGAGAAATCACACACAAAACAGGCTCTAGAGAAATGTGGATATCCTAACTGGGCCTTCCTGAAAGCAGAGAAGAAACCCAAACAGGACTCCAGCCAGCCATCAGGTGAAAAGAAGGAACCCAGACCAGTGGTCATTCCGTATGTTGCGGGAGTTTCAGAGACATTGAGACGTTTATTTTCTAAACACAACGTCCCAATTACGGCAAAGACTGGTTCATCCCAAAGATCCAGTCCCCCGGCACAAACAGAGTAATATTGTGTATGCTGTTCAGTGTCAGGAGGGCTGTGATCAGTCTTATATCGGGGAAACTAAACAGCCACTGGCCAAAAGGATGGCCCAGCACAGAAGATCAACATCATCAGGTCAGGACTCTGCGGTCTACACTCATCTCCAGGCCAGCGGTCACTCTTTCAGGGATGAAGATGTTCACATCCTTGATAGAGAGGAACGATGGTTTGAGAGAGGAGTAAAGGAGGCCATCTTTGTGAAAAGAAACCGTCCATCATTAAACAGAGGTGGAGGCCTCCGGGTTCAACTGTCCCTCTTACAATGCTGTTATTGCTAGTATCACTCAGCCCTCTGTGAATATCAAACAACCATCAGGGTGCTAACGATCCATCGTTAGGCTGATGGTCCTCCTTGATCATGTGAGCAGCTGGTTTCGGCTGTCATCAGCAAACTGGTTGATCCACTGTGAGAGGGTGCTATTTATAAGACCGAGCTGAATACAGCAGCTCAGACTGAGGAAGTCTTTTGGACGAAAGATGAAACGTTTCTACAAATTTTTTGCTTTGTTTTGTTTTGTTTTTTGAATGTCCAGAGGACCAGACTTAGCTTTTTTAGAAATCTGTTGATTCTTCAGAAATCAGATGATTTCTGCTGTTTCAGAAACAAAACCCATCAGTTTCAATTGTTTCCCTCGACAGTGTTCAAATTTGATTCACCTTTAGAGGTTGAAAGCAAGGACATGTTTTAATGTGGTTAACTTGAAATCTGAAATGCTAGCAAAAACATGCAAAGCAAATCCTACCTTTGGCTTGTTCCCATTAGCGTCATACACCATCCTCCAGTCAGAGCCGTTATTGCTGTAGCTGAGACGAAACTTCTTCATGAAGACTTTGTTCTCCCGATATTTCCCACCCTGAATGATCAACCCCCTCACCAACTTCTCCTCACCAAGGTCCACCTGAAGCCATTCGTTTGTGAAGGGCTGTGGCTGAGGTAGCAGGGTCCATCCTGTTCTGCTGGTAAGCAAGCGAGCGTTCTCTGGTACCCAGTTACGGTCTGTATGGGAGGATGCGGTGATCTGGTTGTCTGTGATCATACCTGACACCATGCCCAGCATGCCTGAGCATGGGTACTCTAAAAGAAAAGAAATTGAAAAGCACACTTAAGTTTTTGATGCAAATTATTGAGAACCTGCCACTGCAGGTTCTCAATCATCAAATTTCATCTTTGATGGAACCACAGAGGACCTGATTTATAGCCAAAGCAAGTCCAAATGTTCAACAGCATCCAGTACACCACAAGTCTGGTTTGGTAAATTTGAAAGAAAAGAGGACTTTTTTCAAAACTCTTTGTAATATTACTGTATCTTTCTCTCTTGCTGTCAGTAGATCATATGCATACTAATTCTTCGGCCTGAAGCAGTTGTGTCCAGGCAGCCAATTAAAACCCTTGCTCTGTCGGGGCTTCCACCTCCTGTATTCTGGGAGTCCTTTTTCTTTTCATCTCTCTACCCCTCCCTACAGAGATGCTTTCACACAAGAAGGCCCAGCCTCTTTGTGTTTAATCTGCTGCTGCAGCACTCATCTACCTTCTGCACCACAGCTGTCAACTTCTGTGGGAACTTCTGTTTGAGCACTTCTTTGTTTTCCTTCCATAATGTTGGATCTTTGTTCCTCCCTCTGTTCTTATCACTCCCTAGTCTGATCCTTTTGAACTCTTGAAGCCTCTTTGCTTTCATTTGTTCAAAAATACCAATGCCTATCTAAATGTTCTCATGTTTTTAGTGGCATTATCTTTAAAACTGAGTGGGGTAACAACTTGTTGCTACAGCTTGAAAACATGCAGATGCTCTTTATAATTTTACGTGTATCTGTAATTTTACAATTGGGCAAAGTTGGGGTGTGACTAGTGCCCAGCCTTAATATGAAACAGTTTTAAACTCAAAAGCAAGAATGAGTATGATCTTGGACACAAACTAACTTCAGCAGCAACAAGAAAGTAAGAATGTGACTCATTATGCCCAGTGGCCAACAAGTGTTAGAGATACAGTATCACCAGTAACACCAAAGTGTTCTTCAAGTAGAGGTTGTCATTTTTTATGTGAACACAGTGTCAGCAGTGAAAAAATAAATACTGTAGCCATCACCCCTTTTCATTTGTAAGGCAGCCATATTGGATTGTGAATTTGGGGATGGTCAAGAATTTCAGATTTTCCGAGTTGGAATTGTGACTTTGAGGTGAATTTCCCACTTGGAACTCTAATTTAGAAATTTGAACTTCTCAGTACAAATAGAACCCACTGTTATTAAGTACTCATTTAGTCTGAGACCTAATTTATCCAGGCATTATTACATGTCATGTGCCATATGAGACAAAGTGAATACAGATAGTCCTCGACTTACGACATAGATCCGTTCCTACGTGTCGTCGTAAACCGATTTTCGACGTAAGTCGGAATATACGTACATATTGCACCATATACATGTATAGTAGTATTACCAAGCACTTAGCCTATCCTAACACAGTACCCTACATAATTATCAAAAAAACACATACGTTTGGGAGCCATAATGAAGGGAAAAAAAGAGTTAATGGCCTGCTGGGATGATGGTGACGCCGTATTCCTCCGTCCATCTGCAGTATTCCGTATTCCGTTTACGACGTAAAACCGCCATCCACCTCGGTCCAGAGCGTTTACAGTAAGGCCTCCGCCTGTACTTTTCCACTGCTGCACCGCTGGTTCTGCCGGTCCACCTCGGTCCAGAGTGTTTACAGTACGTAACGTATTCCTCCACCTCTGTTTTCCTCTGCCTCTGTATCCCTCCGCCCCTGCATCCCTCCGCCTCTGTATCTCTCCGCCGCTGCACCGCGTACAGTACAATACTGTACTGTATTCTTCCGCCGCAGCGGCCACTGCGTAACTCGAAAAAAGGCTGTTCATAGTAAATGGGAGATGCGTCGTAACAACGAAACGTCGTAACTCGAGACCGTCGTAACTCGAGGACTACCTGTACTGTATTGCTGAGGCACTCAGCAACATGGCTGCATCTGGGTAACGTGAACAAGGGGTTTCAGAACAAGGCCTCATTCAGACAACCTCTCTCTGGTGATCTAAAACAGTCAACCCCCCAATTTTTTTTTGTGCCGTGCAGAGAAAATAAATACTGGCTGTGCAGAACCCACATTTGGGGGATTGTACTCCTTTCTTCTTTCGTCTTTGGGCAAAATCTGTTTGAGTGAGATCAAAGAAGCTGGTCTTTGCAGAGCACAGCTAAGGTCCTGCACTCCGAGAGCCTTTGAAGTAGCAAGAAAAAAAATGTATGTGTGTGAATGAAAGTGCATGTGTGTGTGAGAGAGAGAGATAAAAACCGACTGATGTGACTTTATACACTTGAGTGAACTCCCTGGATCATCTGGATCTCTTAATCAACTTCAGCTGTGATCATAGAAGCAGCCGGGATGCTATGAATGCAGGGACACGCCCAGTGGAACAACCATTCATGTTTATGATTGTGGCTGTGTTTGATAGATTTAAAGATGATGCAGGCCTCTGTGGGCAAAATTCAGGGTTTGGGTGGAGAGTCAGTGGTGGATGAGAGATATTTTTACACCATGGCATGTTTACCAGGAACGGGATGGTGGATTTTTCAAATAATGAGTAGTTGTCTGTATTAGCAGGGACACACAGCTGTAATAATTTCTGGAAAAACTTTTGTGACATTCAACCTGTCATTTTTGAGTTGCCTAAATGGTACAGTATATCAGAGTCAGAGAGAGCCAGAGAATCTTTATTGTCATTTGCACCGCATGTGGTACATGTGATGAAACGAGATTATGTACACAGGGTCCCAGTTACATCCAACAACAAAATGTAAGAGAAAAACAGTAATAACATCTAGGACAGGGGTCACCAACGTGGTGCCCGCAGGCACCCGGGTGCCCCCAAGGACAATTTGAGGTGCCCCCTGACCAGTTCTAAAAATAGCACAACTCAAGCTGCATTGAAAATTTCATTTTATTCAGTTGTTATTCTTTTTTTGTATTTATATATATTTTTAAATGTCTATCTTAAAAATATGTTGTTAAAAATATGTTTAGTATACAAGAAAATTAATTCTCAATAGTCCAGGTATCAAATCCGCTCATTCTCAATCAGTTCATCTGGACAGTTTCTTTTTAGTAGAAACGTTTCACCCTCACTCCAGAGGGCTTCGTCAGTCAGAGTAGTCCAAAGCACTACTCTGACTGACGAAGCCCTCTGGAGTGAGGGTGAAACGTTTCTACTAAAAAGAAACTGTCCAGATGAACTGATTGAGAATGAGCGGATATGTTTAGTATACATTTTTTTCAATTTACGCTTTGTTATTTCCGAAGAGTTTATCAAACTGGTGCCCTTTGTATGACTCCGTACCCACGAAGTAGCTCTCAGTTTCGAAAAGGTTGGTGACCCCCTGATCTAGGATATAACTAAGAAAAACATCAACTAGAAATACACTAAGCACTAATGTAATAAAAAAACATCATTACAAACAGCAGCACCATCATTAAAAGATTCAACTTTTAAAAATGCTATTAAAGCTCTGGTTTGAGGGACTTCTAGCTCAGTGACTAATAGACAGTGGTGGGCACATGAACGCTAGATAGCGCTAAAGCGCTAATCTGCTTACAGTGGACCTAAACTTTTTGTCAGCGTTTTTGTGAATTGACTAACTTTTATAATTCATAAGCGGATTTGTGCTATTTTTATTTAAAATGCAGTACCGCTAATAACTAATTATCTATCAGTAAAAACCAATAAACTTATTTACAAGCTCTTATGCTGCTTGTTTTACCTTTTTCCCCACCATAAAGAGCAGAGAGGAGGGAGGGTGTGAGGGGGAGGGGGGCAGAGCTGAGAACAGACTCGGATCTACCATGTAGCAAATGATGCCGTTGCCTGGGGATCCCATTTCAGCAGGGGCCCCGGCCAGTCACCTACATCCCTAACATTGATCCTGCTTGTTAATGTACATTTAACATAAAAATAATTATAGTTACGATGAAAACGATCATTAAATACGCAATTAAAAAAACGGTCGATTTCTTTATCCCCCTACTAAAAATGGACTATTCCATCTTGACATCTTCCGGGTCAGAGGTGAACTCAGGGGCTAATTCTGTGGCTACTGTTTGTGCTGGGTACTTGGATAAATCCGTAGAGAACCCCGCTGTTTCAAGCCAAATTAACGCGGCCGGAGGATTTTATTGTGTGTTTTGTGTCGACCATTCGACGGTGAGTCGTTATTTTTATGTATTTTAGTTACTTTTCATTAAATCTGTTGACTACCTATAGACGCTAACTCTGTGTCCAGCTGGTTGGTTGTGCTGGGTTACTAATGGATAAATCTGTAGAGAACCCCGCTGTTTCAAGCCAAATTAACGCGGCCGGAGGATTTTATTGTGTGTTTTGTGTCGAACATTAGACGGTGAGTCGTTAGTTTCATGTATTTGGGTTACTTTTATATATATATAGTATATATATATATATATATATATATATATATATATATATATATATATATATATATATATATATATATATATCAGAGGTGGGTAGAGTATTCAAAAATTTTACTCAAGTAAAAGTATTGTTACTTGAACCAAATATTACTCAAGTAAAAGTAGTGAGTAGGCATCCAAAAATGTACTTGAGTAAAAGTAATAAGTACTTTTATTATAACCTACTCAAGTAGTGAGTAACTGCGGAGTACCATCTCGTGTCATTAAATTATAACATGCAAATGGATTTACAAGGAAACATAACTTTTAATGAGACTGAACATACATTGTTATAAATAAAAACACAAAGGCAATACCAGCCAAAAGGATTTAGAAATAAACCACTTATCTTTTACATTGTTGTAAATAAAAAAACAAACACAAAGGCAACTGTAGCCCAAATAATTCTGCCAAATAATAATAAACTTGACTTTCTGCAAAACTTTGTTTCTACCAGTAAATGTTGGAACTAATTTTCTTACATTTTGACATCCTATAAACAGCACTAACTGTTTACCAGAATCTCCGACGTCACTCAACATGGCCCGCGCGGAGAGTTTGTTGTGGTCACGTGACTGGTTGGCTTCACTTGATTGGTTACATGTCAGGTGACAATAAGTTACGCAATAATTTTGCTGCAAATGTTTTTACATACTTGAAACAAAAGTAACTGTAGCGATCGGCAGAAAGCCCATAGTAACTGAGTAAAAGTTGCGGTTTTCTCCCCTAAAATTTACTCAAGTAAAAGTACAAGTCTTTCACATTTAAACTACTCTCACAAGTACAATTTTCTCAAAAAGCTACTTAAGTAAATGTAACTGAGTAAATGTAACTCGTTCCTACCCACCTCTGCATATATATATATTATATATATGTATATATATATTAGTATATATATATATATATATATATATATATATATATATATATATATCAGAGGTGGGTAGAGTATTCAAAATTTTTACTCAAGTAAAAGTATTGTTACTTGAACCAAATATTACTCAAGTAAAAGTAGTGAGTAGGCATCCAAAAATTTACTTGAGTAAAAGTAATAAAGTACTTTGATTATAACCTACTCAAGTAGTGAGTAACTGCGGAGTACCATCTCGTGTCATTAAATTATAACATGCAAATGGATTTACAAGGAAACATAACTTTTAATGAGACTGAACATACATTGTTATAAATAAAAACACAAAGGCAATACCAGCCAAAAGGATTTAGAAATAAACCACTTATCTTTTACATTGTTGTAAGTAAAAAAACAAACACAAAGGCAACTGTAGCCCAAATAATTCTGCCAAATAATAATAAACTTGACTTTCTGCAAAACTTTGTTTCTACCAGTAAATGTTGGAACTAATTTTCTTACATTTTGACATCCTATAAACAGCACTAACTGTTTACCAGAACCTCCGACGTCACTCAACATGGCCCGCGCGGAGAGTTTGTTGTGGTCACGTGACTGGTTGGCTTCACTTGATTGGTTACATATCAGGTGACAATAAGTTACGCAATAATTTTGCTGCAAATGTTTTTACATACTTGAAACAAAAGTAACTGTAGCGATCGGCAGAAAGCCCATAGTAACTGAGTAAAAGTTGCGGTTTTCTCCCCTAAAATTTACTCAAGTAAAAGTACAAGTCTTTCACATTTAAACTACTCTCACAAGTACAATTTTCTCAAAAAGCTACTTAAGTAAATGTAACGGAGTAAATGTAACTCGTTCCTACCCACCTCTGTATATATATATATATATATATATATATATATATATATATATATATATATATATATATATATATATATATATATATATATATATATATATATATATATATATATATATATATATATATATATATATATATATATATATATATATATATATATATATATAATATATAAATATATAAATAGCGGATTAGATTAGCTTCCCCTAATTTTCATAAGACATTTGTGCTTTTGAAATTGTGGACCTAAAAAAATTAATAAGCGTTTTAGAAATTGTGGAACTAATTTTTTTATTAGCGTTGCCCACCACTGCTAATAGAAGTAAATTCACAGAGTTGAAGCAGCACTCAGCAGCTTTAGATTCTCCCTCACAGTGCTGGTAGCATGCAGCAGAGTTGGCAGAGTCTTCAGAGAGGCCAATGCTGCTGACGTCATCCAGAGACCATGCTGTGATGTGTTTGCGCTCAGTACCGTGGTCTGATTATGGGACCTAAACACATGCACCAGCTGTAACCCTGCGTCCTATGTTACCATTTAAACAACCACACATTTGTTGCATCTGAGTGATCCATAATATCATAGAACATTCAAACACTTTATTTATGAAGACAGATAGTTTTCCATATTTTTTTTTACATTTAAATTGACTGGAGATTTAAATGGACAGCTATTTCCACAAGAGCCAATCTTTGGGGTATTATTATTTATATTTACACTATTTATCAATGATCTTCACTTTTTTTTTTTTTTTTTTATACAACGCTTACTCTTCTCAAGGGCAGACGTCTCCTCTCGGTCTCCGCTTTGCTTTTGCTTTGTCTTGTCTGTGACACTGTCTGAGAGCCTCTCTTCTACAAAATCTTCCGAATCATAACTATGGACTTCAATTTGGTCAGTATGCCCCTCAACACAACTGATAACATTTCTTTGAAGAGAAGACAGGCTTTAGGCAAGCCGATTTGCCCTGTTGGCATGCACACAGCTGGATATCTCATCGACTTGGAAGACTTGATGACACACGTCTATCTCTGTTGTCATCTGTGGATTTTAAGGATTTTTAATTGGATTCATGATAACTGGTTCCTGCTTTTTGGATTCGGCTGGTTCCTGGTCTATCAACACACAAGGAAGACATCGGCGGCAAATCTGGACTTGGTCAGGCTGCCTGCCTTACATGATGGCTTGGTTCATGTCTCGAGAAACCAGACTTTTGGCGGAATGGATTACATCTCTGGGATTTTCTGAGGCTCGTTCCATTTTTTTGGTCATTTTAATTTGGACATTTTCGGAAGCGAGTGGACCGACACAGACTGAAGGTAGATGTCATTAAAGTTCTGCCTGTTCCCAAAACAATCGTGTTTATCTGACATTCGGCTCCCCAACTGGCCTTGACAGGCCGTCTTATCTCAACACGCCTGCTGAAGTTTTGTAAACTTGACGCTCTCACCCCTTCCAACCCTTCTGCTGAGGAATTCCACAGACTTTTCTGAGGAGCCAAGCTGAATAAACATTCTGTCATCATTTCAGGACTCGCCTCTGACCGTCATCGGCAGCTCCCCCTCCCCCCCATGAGTGTGCACAGATCTCCATGAACTGAGTAATTCTATCTGAACTCTGCAGTACGGGCTGGCATGCAACCGCCTCTGAGTCCCCCTCCTCCGCCTCCGTTAGGAATTTTTTTGTCTCCAAACCCTATGTGTAATTTTTCACCACTTTTATTGTCTGTCCAACAGATCTCACTTGTAAATGAGTCTTTGAGGCTCAATGTGACTTATCTGTTTAAATAAAGGTTGAATGAATTTTAATTTTAAAATTAAAATGTATGCAGATGATACTGTGAACTATGTACACTGTAACATTTTGACAAATATTGGACAGTGGAAATTTCTGAAAGTAGTTATAATGTACTGATTAACTTTTGGAATTAAAGATAGCTTCCACAGCTAACTCGCCTAAAAAATGGCTGGAACTCTATCAGTTTCACAGACGTTCAGCCTTTTTGTAGTTGGTATACTGTGCTCAGAAACCAAAGTACACTGGTTAGTACAATGTATGATAATTGTAAATGTATTTAGATTTTTAAGCATATTGAACATTTCCAAATTTCTCTGATGCTTATATTTCAATAAATGTACAACAAACTTTGTACAACTGTTGGTTTTGTATTAAAAACATGTTGCAGAATTTATAAAACAATATCAACGCAAAACATGTTCAAGTATTAAGTAGTACGTACAGAATTTTACAGTAATTTGCTGCATAAGCAAATGTAATAAACAAGTGCTACATACAAAAAAATTGTTAAGGAAGCATTTAACTGCCATTTAACGTATCAATGACATGTTCCTAATGATTTGTCGTGTATCATTGTACACTTTTAAATGGGTATACTGAAATTCTTAAGCTTTTCTAGTGGGTATACTCGGTATACCTGCATGTTTAAAAAAAAAATTTTTTAGTTCAGGATGTTTATTACACGCAGGAAATCCATCAGATACAGACGCTTTGACCATCCACTCCAACTCAACACAGCTGCGCCAACACCACGTCTTAAGTAGTCCCACATTGATGTCGTACATGAATAATATACCCACGTGACCAATCTTAACAGTTTTTTTTAAGGTAGTTTTTGTAGGAGTTCTATCCTGCACCCGGCCTCTCCTCTCTCCTCAGCACCTCTAATTGGCTCCAGCTGCAAGTAATCAACTTCTACCTTCAGGAGGACTATAAAAAGACTCGGGGGACAACTCTTCAGTGCTGGGACATTGATCTGCCTACGGTAGTGATTGGTTCTAGCCAGTTTAATCCTAGTGTTACTCTGAGATTAAAAATCTGATTTTTTTCTGTTCACACGTCTCCTCAGAGTTTGTTGGACTGCTCTGGACTCTTCATGGACTCCTGTTTCTCCTGTACCCCTTCAGCTGCTGGATGCCTTCCACCACTTGCCAACCATCTCCACAATCATCTCTAAGGATTATCTGGACCAGGTATCCTCACCTCACATCTTCTTCATCCCAGTAAAGACTGAATGATTCTGAACAGCTTTCCACTTCATTACAAGCCATTGACCTTCTCCTCCGTTTTCTCCAGGCAACCCCGTTCCCGAGGACTTGACGTGCCACCTGTATTTTCACTTTTGTAAATAAACACTGTAAATCTTATCTGACTCTGGGTTCTTCTGTTCAGTTCTGGTTCTTATTCCGGGTACGACTACTTATTATAACAGAATGTCCCAGCCACACCAAGTACCCCAAATGGAAACAGAAACTGAACAGAACCAGCTCGCTTTTCAGACCATGTCAAAAAGAGTCGAGAGAACTGAGGCCACGTTAGAACACTTATTAACTGTACAACAGTCCACTCAGGCAACTCTTCAGGAAATGGGCAACATGTTGTTTTCTATGAAACAAGGAATGGCTCAACCCCAAACATCTGCCGCAACCCCTACACCTGAGGTCAGTCATTCCAGCATTAATCTGTCTCAAGAGACTGCTGAACAGAGTTTAAGACCCGCTGAGCTGTTTTGTGGTGACCCTGAATTATGTGCGGGCTTCATATTACAATGCGAGTTGACTTTTCAGAGAGCCCCCATTCGCTATTTTTCAGACGCCGCCAAAATCGCCTTTTTGACTACTCAATTAAAAGGCGACGCACTACGTTGGGCTCAGTCCCATTTTTCAACACATCCGGTCAGTTCAATAACTTTCTCTTCATTTTTAGAAGAATTCAAGCGTGTGTTTGATCAGCCTCTCCAACAAGAGGAAGCAGTGAAACGCTTACTCACCCTGCGTCAAGGTGGACGTTCTGTGACGGCACACGCCCTCGATTTCAGAATCACCGCTGCTCGAACCGGATGGGGTGAGTTAGCCCTCAGAGGCACCTTTTTACACTCCCTTTCAGACTCCATTAGAGACCGTCTCTCCACGCTCGAGGAGCCACGAAGCTTAGACGAGTTGATTCATCTCGCGACTCGCATCGACAACCAGCTACAGGAGAGAAGGTGGGAGAAACACTACGACTCCCAGAATTCCTCCGCTTCCGGGTTTCGTGGTACATCACGGCGTTGGACTCCCGCTAAGGAGCACTACAACTCCCAAACTGCAGCTTCATCCGGGTTCCACTCAACCCCACCCCAACATCCAGCACTAATGTGGGAGGGAAAACCAGAACCGGAACCAATGCAGCTGGGTCGAACTCGCCTCTCAGAAGAAGAAAGACAGTGGAGAATTAGGAACAAAGCCTGCATCTACTGTGGAAAACAAGGACATTTCATTGCTCGCTGTCCACGTTTGGGAAACGGCTCATCTCTCCAATAAAGCAGGGGATATTGGTAAGAGACTCCTCTTTTTCTCCTGCTTCTCGACTAGTATTAAATACATCTATTATCGTGGGTCAAGATAAAAAATCTATCCTTGCGCTTGTGGACTCTGGGGCTGAACAAAACCTCATCAGTCAGGACCTGATAGACTTGCTTTCCATTCCTACTCTCCCTTTATCTACACCACTGTCAATGTCTGGCCTCACAGGACAAACGTTTGCCTCAGTTCAGTCCAAAACCCAAATGGTGCACATCGTCGTCTCTGGCAATCATCACGAGTATTGTGAATTTTTTGTTTTTGATTCTCTGAGGAAGCCCTCTGGAGTGAGGGTGAAACGTTTCTGCTAAAAAGAAACTGTCCAGATGAACTGATTGAGAATGAGCGGGTTTTTGATTCTCCTTTTCCCCAACTAATCTTAGGGTTTCCATGGCTCAGAGCGCACAACCCAGTCATCAATTGGAGGCATAAAGGGTGGACCAATGGAGCCCACATTGTCTACAACATTGTTTAAGAGCTGCTGTCCCATCTACCATTAAACACAGCCTATTGATTTATCTAATGTGCCTACTGTTTATCATGACCTTGCACCTGTATTTAGTACACAAAAAGCCCTATCCTTACCACCACACCGACCGTACGATTGTGCTATTGACTTAGTACCTGGGGTACCTCTACCTTCTAGTCGCCTCTAGTCGCCTTTATAATCTATCAGCCCCCGAACGTGAGTCCATGAAAGAATACATCCACGAATCGTTAAATTCAGGGGTTATCCGGCCCTCCACCTCTCCCGTGGGAGCAGGTTTCTTTTTTGTTTCTAAGAAGGATAAAACCCTTCGCCCTTGTATTGATTATAGGAGTCTAAATCAAATTACCATCAAAAATAAATACCCCTTGCCTCTCATTGATTCTCTCCATGACCAACTTCGCTCTGCCACAATATTTACCAAACTTGACCTCCGCAACGCTTATCATCTGGTGCGTGTTAGGGAAGGGGATGAGTGGAAAACAGCCTTTAAGACCCCTTTAGGACATTTTGAATACTTGGTTATGCCTTTTGGCCTCACTAATGCCCCTGCAGTATTCCAGGCTCTAGTAAATGACGTTCTGAGGGATTTTCTGAATTTCTTTGTGTTTGTTTATCTTGATGACATTATGATTTATTCTATGGATCAGGATCAACATGTCCATCATGTCAGGATCGTTCTGCAACGTTTGTACGAAAATCAACTGTTCATCAAAGCGGAAACATGTGAGTTTCATGTACGATCTGTTTCGTTTCTGGGTTTTATCTTTGAGGATGGACATTATCGTGCGGATCCTGAAAAAACTAGGGCAGTGGTGGAATGGCCGACGCCCGAAACTCGAAAGCAGCTGCAACGATTTCTGGGGTTTGCCAATTTTTATCGGCGTTTCATCAAGGATTACAGCAGGATCGCCTCACCTCTCACCCAGTTGACCTCCACCCTACGGACTTTTAAGTGGACTCAGGAGGCGGAGGCATCTTTTGGTGAGCTAAAACGATTGTTTTCTTCAACGCCCATACTTTGTCACCCCGATCCAATGGAACAGTTTATCTTGGAAGTTGATGCTTCTGACACTGGCGTTGGTGCTGTGCTGTCCCAGAGATCGTTGTTGGATAACAAGGTGCACCCCTGTGCGTTTTTCTCTCGACGTCTCTCCCCCACCGAACAGAATTACGACGTCGGCAACCGAGAACTCCTGGCCGTCAAACTGGCCTTGGAGGAGTGGCGACATTGGTTGGAGGGTACAGACGTACCTTTCCTCATTTGGACGGATCATAAGAACTTGACCTACCTCCGAGAGGCTAAGAGACTGAATCCCAGACAGGCCAGGTGGTCATTGTTTTTTACTAGGTTCAACTTCTTGTTGACTTACAGACCCGGTTCCAAGAATGTGAAGCCTGACGCCCTCTCCCGCCAGTTTTCACCATCTGATGACTGTGTACAGGATCTGCACATCCTTCCTTCTTCCTGTGTGGTAGGTTCCTTGACCTGGTCCATCGAGAAGGATGTCATCGAGGCGCAGAGTCATGAACCGGATCCGAGGACCGGTTCCGTTGGTACTATGTTTGTACCCACTGCCGTCAAACCCAAAGTACTCCACTGGCTCCACACCCACAAGACAGCCTGCCATCCAGGTAATACACGTATGCTTGCCTTTGCTAAGAGACACTTCTGGTGGCCATCCATGGCTGTGGATATTAGGAACTATGTTGCTGCCTGCCCCACATGCGCCAGGAATAAGACTAGCTGCCTACCTCCAGCGGGGAAACTTCAACCGCTGTCCATACCGAGCCGACCTTGGTCGCACATTGCCCTTGATTTTGTTACGGGTTTGCCGCCTTCTGATGGTAATTCTGTCATTTTGACTGTTATCGACAGATTTTCGAAAGCTGCTCACTTTGTTCCGCTACCCCATCTCCCTTCCGCTTTTGAGACTGCCCAGCTGATGATCCAGCACACCTTCCGGATTCATGGGATACCCTTGGACGTCGTCTCTGACAGAGGACCCCAATTCAGTTCCCAGGTTTGGAAACAATTTTGTTCTTCGTTAGGGGCCTCTGTCAGTCTGTCTTCAGGATACCACCCACAATCTAATGGTCAAGCTGAACGGGCGAATCAGGAACTGGAAGCGGCGCTCAGATGTGTGGTTGAAGATAACCCTTCCACTTGGAGTCAGCATCTGGTATGGGTGGAGTATGCTCATAATGCCCACACGTCTACTGCTACTGGCTTGTCGCCTTTTGAGGCTTCCCTGGGTTATGCCCCTCCCCTGTTCCCAAGTCAAGAAACTGACATTGCGATTCCTTCTGTTCAGCATCATTTTAGGAGGTGTCGTCGGATCTGGCGCCAGGCTCGACTGGCCTTGTTGCGCACGGTTGCCAGAAACAAGGAGATGGCCGATCGACACCGCTCTGCGGCCCCTTCCTACAAGGTTGGTCACAAGGTTTGGTTATCTACTCAACACATTCATCTCAAGGACACGCCTCGCAAGTTGGCCCCCGTTTCATTGGACCGTTTCCCATCACTCGGATCGTCAGCCCCACAGCTGTGAGGTTACAGCTGCCCAGGTCTATGAGGCTTCATCCTACGTTCCACGTTTCTCAGGTGAAACCCGTCTCCAGCAGTCCGTTGTGCCCTCCTGCCGACCTCCCCCCGCTCCCCGTCTCGTCGACAACCACCCTGCTTTTACGGTCCGCCGTGTCCTGGACGTCCGACGCCGGGGTCGGGGGTTTCAGTATTTGGTAGACTGGGAGGGTTACGGCCCGGAGGAACGTTCCTGGATCCCTCGATCTTTCATATTGGACCCCAGTCTCATCACCACGTTTTTCAAGGCCCACCCTGACAAGCGCCTTGGGTCGCCATGAGGCGGTTCTTGAGGGGGGGGGTAATGTAGGAGTTCTATCCTGCACCCGGCCTCTCCTCTCTCCTCAGCACCTCTAATTGGCTCCAGCTGCAAGTAATCAACTTCTACCTTCAGGAGGACTATAAAAAGACTCGGGGGACAACTCTTCAGTGCTGGGACATTGATCTGCCTACGGTAGTGATTGGTTCTAGCCAGTTTAATCCTAGTGTTACTCTGAGATTAAAAATCTGATTTTTTTCTGTTCACACGTCTCCTCAGAGTTTGTTGGACTACGCCCTGCTCTGGACTCTTCATGGACTCCTGTTTCTCCTGTACCCCTTCAGCTGCTGGATGCCTTCCACCACTTGCCAACCATCTCCACAATCATCTCTAAGGATTATCTGGACCAGGTATCCTCACCTCACATCTTCTTCATCCCAGTAAAGACTGAATGATTCTGAACAGCTTTCCACTTCATTACAAGCCATTGACCTTCTCCTCCGTTTTCTCCAGGCAACCCCGTTCCCGAGGACTTGACGTGCCACCTGTATTTTCACTTTTGTAAATAAACACTGTAAATCTTATCTGACTCTGGGTTCTTCTGTTCAGTTCTGGTTGTTATTCCGGGTACGACTACTTATTATAACAGTTTTATTTAACAACACAACAAAACAAGTACAAACAAGTATGGCAATTTACAGTACCAGTAGTTCGAATATACATAGAAGGCATATTAGAGGCAGACTTAAAAATGAGAACATAAGGGTAGATTAACATAAAATGAAAATAAATAAAATAATATATATATAATAATTAAATACAAGAGGATAATGATTTAGAATCAACATGTATTGGTGGGCAGTTCCGTCAAAATTTCAGTTAGGTATTCATATGTTTCAATGCATTTCAGAGATTTTAAATATACGGTAATTGGGATTCAGATAAAAATATGTTAAAGACTGGGGATGTTTTTAGCACTCTTTGTTTATGAATAAAGAATTTCACCAAACAGAATATCACATTACAAGAGAGTTCCATTTTTTTTGTTTTTCAGTAAAACTCCAAATGTTATCATATCTCTAGAAATAGATTCAGGAAGTATAATTTTGGGTTTGATCCATCTTTCTAAGCAATTCCAAAAGATTTTGGTTTGATTGCATTCATAAAAAATATGGTCTGTTGTTTCTATATCTTTTTCACAGAATGAACATTTATTATCATCAATGTTAAAACGATTTCTTAGTAGCTCTTTGGAGGGGTAAATTGCATTTAAAATTTTAAAATGTGTTTCTTTAGCTTTCGGTTGTATGGGAAGTGTTAAATATAAAGTTCTCAACCTTTTAATAGATTTTCTTTCAAATTTGCAGAGTATGTTATTTTTATTTATTTTCCCAGGGAATAGAGATTCATTTAGACAGTTCCTAATTGTGCAGTTATTGATTTTTTGTCAATGAATAATACTCCATTAATAAACAGAGTGGGTAATTGTAACAATTTATTAATCAGACTCAAAATATAATTCATTCATTCATTCAACCTTTATTTATACAGGCTAGCCTCGTTGAGTCACGGGGACTCATTTACAAGATGGACCTGTCTCACTCACACCAAACAACCATCCACTCTCTCACTCACACCTAGGGTCAATTTAGAGTCACCAATCAGCCTAACATGCATGTTTTTTGGTCTGTGGGAGGAAACCGGAGTACCCGGAGGAAACCCACGCATGCACGGGGAGAACATGCAAACTCCACCCAGAAAGGCCCCCGGACCGGGATTTGAACCGGCAACCTTCTCGCTGAGAGGCAGCAGCTCTACCAGTTGTGCCACTGTGCTGCCCATAAATGGATGATATTCCATTATATTTTGAGTCTGATTAATAAATTGTTTTGGTAATGCTTTAAATAGTCTGGTGAATTCAGGTTTTGGGGGAAGGAATTTATGTTTGGTGCAGAATTGTTCATAATTTAGCATATGACCATTAGCATCCATTAAGTGTACAATAGACCAAATGTTCTTCTCCATCCATTCTTTATAAAATAATGACTTGTTGCAGTATAGTATGAATCTATTATTCCATATAATAGTGGAGTGTGGTGAGTAATTATGTACATAGAGCATTTTCCAGTATAATAACACTTGTTTATGGAACTCTGATAGTTTAATGGGTAGTTTATGAATATTGAAATCAGCTATAAGTAGCAGTTTTAGACCACCTATCTTGTTAAATATGTAATTGGGGACACAATACCAGAATAATTCAGAATTTTTAATCCAGGATTTCAACCAATTGATCTTAAGGGTTCCATTAAGGCACTCAAAGTCAATTACTTTCAGACCACCATCTTTAATTTCTTTTACCATGTGACCTTTTCTAAGGTAGTGTGGTCTGTTTCTCCAGATAAAGTTCATGTTCATTTGATTGATGGTTTTGATTAGGCTATTTGGGACAGCAGTGCTACAAGTTGAATATATTAATCTTGACAAGCTTTCCATTTTGGATAGGTGAATTCGTCCTAAAATAGAAAGGTCACGTTGGAGCCATAAATTGAGTTTGAATTTACATTCTTTAATTTTTTTTTCAATGGTTAATGTTGATTCTTGGTTTTTAGTTATAATAGTTCCTAGATATTTGATTTCAGATTTGACTGGAATGCCAGAGATTTCCTTTAGGGCTGTGTCATGAATAGCTATAAGTTCACATTTTTTTAAATTTAGCGTTAGACCTGAGGCCTCTGAGAATAATTTTATTTTTTCAATTACAATTGGAACCTGTTCATGATTTTTTAAGAAAACAGTAGTGTCATCTGCTAACTGGCTAATAATTAATTATGTACCAAAAATGTTTATAATGCTTTGGATAGAATTTTACAGTAATTTGCAGAATAAGCAATTTGTGCAGTGTATGTGCAGTCTGTGCAGTGTTTTAGATATATTGCTAACATTTCTGCAACTAAGATAAAAAGATACAGGGAAATAGGACACCCTTGAGGGATTCCTACATTAATGTTAAATCTCACTGTGGTGCCTTTAGATAGTATTACACAACTATTAATGTTTTGGTATAGACCTCTTATTAAGTTTATAAATTTATCTCCAAATCCAAAAATTTCGAGAACTGAAAATAAAAATTGATGTTCTACAGAGTCGAAGGCTTTATAAAAGTCAAGGAAAAGAATAAAACCATCATCATTGATCATGTCCCTATATTCAATTAGGTCCTTTACTAGTCTAATATTGTTATGGATTGATCTTCCTCTTAAAAAGCCAGATTGTGATTCTGCAACAATATTTGAGATCCCAGTTTGGAGACGCATGGTGAATATGTAAGTTAGTAGTTTATAATCTGAATTTCTGAGTGTAATAGGTCTTCTATTTTCAATAATTCTTGGGTCCTTATCTTGTTTTGGGATAGATATAATAACTACCCGTCTCATTGTCGTAGGTAGAATATAATTTTTTAAAATTTCTGTAAACACTTGATGTAGTAGTATTTTTATGTCTTCCCAAAAATGTTTATAAAAGTTTCCAGTAAGACCGTCTGGACCAGGTGCTTTGTTCAATGATAAGCGATTAACAGCCTTATCAAGTTCTCCTATTGTAATATTGTCATCACAGGTTTGTTTGTAATTATCTTCTATTTTAGGAATAAATGTTTTAATTTGATTAAGGAAGGTGTAAGATTTTTGTGCAGAAAATTTGGAAGTATATAGGTTGTTATAGAATTTAAAGATCTCTGTTGATATTAATTTTTCATTGTTGGTTTCTATATCATTTATTATTAAAGATTTGATAGAGTTGTGTTGTTGCCTTCTTTTTTCCAAGTTACAGAAGTAGGCAGTGTTTTTTTCTCCCTCCTCAATCCATCTCGCTCTTGATCTAATAAACGCTCCTTGGGTCCTTTGGATATACATTTCATCTAGTTTAGATTGGAGGTTTAGCATTTGTTGTTTGTCTTCTACTGAGGGATTAATCTTATTACAATATATATTTAGTTGTTGTATAATATCAAGTTCTTTTTCTTGGAGTTCTTTTTTAATTTGTTTACTGAATGAGATAGAGAATTGTCTAATCTTGTATTTTAGGAATTCCCATTTCTGGACTGGGCTTTTTAATTCTACAGAGTTGTTTATGTTCAGGATTAATTCCTTGATTTTTTGGCAATAGGTGTCACTTTTAAGAAGGTTGGAGTTAAATTTCCAATATTTACTTGTACCTGGTTTCCAGTTTTGGGGTTTAACTTGTAAGGAAATGAGACTGTGGTCAGTTAAAGGTGCAGCAGAGATATCAGAATTGATTTCATTGGTCAATAAGTCATTTGCTACAAGCCAGTGATCAATTCTTGATTTGCTAATTGAGCCAAACCAAGATAATTTTATACAATTGGGATTAAGATGACGCCACGCATCAACTAGATTTTGTTCATTGCAAAAGTTATTAAATATTTCGTTTGGGTAACTTGAGTTATGTTTAGAAGGCCACTTATCATAAAATTCATCTTGGACTAAGTTGAGATCCCCTCCAATTATGACATTGTTTGTCGAGTAGGTTAATTTTAGGTGATCTAATTTTAAGGCTATTTCTTCCAGCAATAATTTGTTTTGGCTTAAGTTATTATATCCATATATATTTAACAAAATAATTATTAAGTTATCCAAACATATAGTGAGAAATAACCAGTGACCATTTTCATCCATCTTATCTGAAATGATCCGACCTTGGAAGTTTTTTAGGAGAATTGCTACTCCTGCTGATCTTGAAGAGCCATGACAAAAATAAGCTTCATCTCCCCATTGTTTAGACCAAAAGTTGCTGTCCTCATGTTTTGAGTGGGTTTCTTGTAAGAATATTATATTTGCATTTTTCCCTTTACAGAATAAAAAAACATTTTCCTCTTCGTTAAGTCTCTGAGGCCCCTTGCATTAACAGAAATTAGTGAAAGTTCACTTTTCAAGTTAAACATAAAAAATAAAATAAATAAAAAATAATAAAAAAAGAAAAATTAATAATACTAATAATAAAAGAACTAAGACAGAACTTGAGTGGTTTTTACCTGAGAATAACCTGAACTGTAGGTAGCAAAACTCTTAACAAAATTACCTGAACTTGGAAATGTCATGTAAATCTGTTAAACATAGCTAAGGAGTAACTCGTTGTCCATTGATGAAGGCGTACGGGCCTCTAAACACTGCCTTTATCCCAGTTTTTCGTGCTTGCTCCACTTTTGGCCATACAGCCAGTCGTGCATCCCGGTCTTCTTTGGTGAGGTCCTCAGCGAATCAGATTTTGAGCTCTCTGCAGGTGGGGTGTTGTTTAGTGGATCGCCAAAGTTAATCTCTGAAGACTCGACCTGTGAACCACACAATAATCTGTCGTGGGCGGTTGATGTTGTTTGGGCCAATGCGGTGTGTAGTGTCGAGAATCATGTCCATCTTCTCTTTCCAATGGGGGATAATCTGCGTGAAGAGATCCGCGACTTTCTTTCTTGTGTCTTCATCTTTTTCCTCTTTTAAGCCGCTAATGCGCAGATTCCATCTTCTTTTATAGCGCTCTGACTCTGCTGCTTTTCTGTCATTATCTTGGACTTTCTTCGTCAGCTCAGTGATTGTAGTTTTAAGTTGTATTATCTCTTTTTCCATATTTCCATTTTTTTTTTTTTACAATCTTGGATTTTGGCGCTGTTAAACTCCACCGTTTTAGTAATATTAGCAATGGAGAGCATAATCTGTTTCATTTCTGCACTGAAGTTTAGCATCATTTTCTGTAGGTTTTCAATTGCTTCTACAAGCTTGTCATTGGATGCATTTGAACTAACCTCCTCTTCTCCCTTAGTTTTTTTGTGTGGCATTGGGGGCTTGCCTGGTGATGATAAGGCTTTTTTTTTACCTTTGGCATCGGTATCCATATCTTGTGAGTGGTAGTCGTGTGTTAGCAGGGCCTTGTTAGCTTTGTTGCTGGATCTGTTGCTAGCCATCATCGTGGTTGTTTTTTTCTCGCCTGCTGTTCCTCTCCACGTCTTCACTGGACTTCTTTTATTTTAAACTTTTCAAGGATGAACTCCGTTTTCTTTTTTTTTCCAAGTCAGGACTCATAAATGATCAAACTACATGTTTTTCGAGCTTGCTACCCAGAGCTCTTCACAGCGCAGCCGCTCTCTCCGTCATCTTGCCGGAAGTCCGGTATACCTGCATATTGCGTAGATTACATCACTGCGTTCAGCTGTGGAAATGGATGAATATCATCCCCTTCACAAAGTCCAAGCAGTAACAGAAATATTATTGTTAAAACTTTGTTTGGCATGCTATGCAGTCCCTTGCTTCACGGTATGCTATTCTTTATCTTTTAATCTATTTTAACAGTACATTTTAATGTCAGCCCAAGGACAATAAATAAAAACTGAAAGTTATGCACCATAACTCATGTTCCCTGAAGGAAGGGAACGAGGTGCAACATATTGCTATGGGAAATTGCACCCCAGCGCGATTACCTGAAGGAATACACTCACGCCTTTATGGCCGAGGCGTCAGCGTCACGCCTTCTGGGTATTTAAGACGCGGACGCCCATCCTACTTTCGCCAAAATGCACTTCACCGAGCTTTCAGCATTGAAAAGGGCCAACTATGTTGCACCTCGTTCCCTTCCTTCAGGGAACATGAGTTATGGTGCATAACTTTCAGTTCCCTTATCAGTCAGTCACTCGGTGCAACATATTGCTATGGGAACGTAATTCATTCACGCCCTTGAAATGCTCAGTAAAATGCATGTTAGTGTGAATGTCTGCCTTTATTCATTAGGCATCTCACGGCCGCTCTCTACTGTGTGTTAGAGAGGACAGCCTGAGTGACATCACACGCAGTAACGTCCAAACTGTTGTAAGGGATTATGAGGAGGTCAATATTAATACTGACCTCTTTACCTTAATTAATTTACTTATTCAGATTGAATAGTAATTTCACGGATTCTTTTCTTTTTCAGTTTACCCAATATTTCTGTGATCTTTATGATGGATAAATAAACAGAGCTATAGAGTGACAATGGACACGTTAACTTAGTTGGTATGCCAGGCGACACTACCATTTATTTAAAATAAATCACTAAATTAACACCATTACACTTGATTGATATGATTTCACTTTCTTTCAATTTAATACGTCAGCACACTTAAATTCAACACAACAGACTTCAATACTGGATGTTAACATATTTAGTCTGTGGGCTCTTTAGCTTAAAATAGTTTCCAGCTTAGAATTTGAGGGAAAGGAGAGAATAGGAGGACAGATGGAGAGATGGGTTAAAGGAAATTGTCTTGAGCATGTTACCAAAGTGACACTTCTCATCAGATTTCTGCTAAAATCCAGGTACGTTTTGTAAACAGCTCTTTACCTTTCGACGACGAGTCTGATAAAGAGATGACACCAGCCTGTAAGATGCACAGTCCTTCAGGCCCAGTTCGTCTGAACTGGTCATTCGTTTACGTTTCCAACGTCTCCTGGGTTTCGCTTGGTCATCAGAAAATATGTCAGCTGCTGGCCTCTGACTTCAAGATAAGCTTATTCCAGGAAGGAATAAACAAAGTTTTGAGCTTACGCTCGTTCGAAGTGGATTCATAACAGCATGTTATACAATCCTTAGCTGCATGACTGTCCTTGGCGGGTGACAGGCATTCATTCAGCTCTTTGGGACGTCTTCATGTCTTTGAAGCTCCCAGAAACTCCGGAACCTTCTCGTTCCTTCCAAACTCTGAAGCGTTCAGCAACAGCTTAGAACTTAGTACCGGCTCTGAGAGGAGAGCGACTTGTTTTTTCCCCATTGGTCCAACAGGACCGGTCGGGGAGTTCACTTATTGTTATCAGAGTACAAGGCCACAACTAGCAGCAGAGAGAAATGTTTAGGAAAAGACAGACTCATAGACTCCAAGAGGAAAAACACTTGGATTAGCGTCTTAACACTTCTAAAACAAATCTGAAAAGCACAGTTTGACATATTAGCTGAACTTTGACACCTTTTCACTTGCAGAAATGACACATTGATGTTTCACATTTAAAGAATAACAGCATATAACATATATCATGAAAATGACAAAAGTTATTCTTTTGATCACATTAGAATAAAATCAAAGATAGAAATAGTCTCTTTTGATGACTATATTCTCAGATTACAACTAATGGAATGATTTTGTGGTAAATGTCTTGCTTTACTGAGAGGTCAGTAAAGGTCATCACTGGACAGTTCAAAAACCTTAGTTTGACCCTGGGTAGGTCCACTACATCTCCCCCCTTTTGGAAGCCATCGCCAGTCCTTGGGGATGGGGTCCAACACGAAAGGAAACCTTGAACTGTCTTTGATCTTGAAGCAATCCAGTAAGTGGAAAAGAAAAATCAAAAATTATAATCCCATAAAGTTTTTGGAAATTCCATACTGTTCGGAGGTAATCCCATTGCGAAAAGCTTTTAATCCTTTGGAAAACAAAGTCTGTTAACTCTTGGAAAACAAAGTCTGTGATCCCTTGGAAAGCAAAGTCTTATAATCCACAGCGGTAATTCCACAACGATTAGTTTTGTTGATTGATCAGCAACAATTGTTTTCATAATCAGCATGTAGAGGGAATCCCTCGATTGACGCAGAGGAGGCGACCCTTGGACGAAGGTTGAAGACCAAGCGTTGGAGCTGCAGGTCCCCACATCGAAGGTTGTTGGCTGGTTGGTTTCCAGTCAGTGCCACTCTGGTTCTATGTGTCATGCAATTATGTGGTTTTTTAGGTGGGCTTATGATTGGGATTTTACATTAAGCCTTACCTATATGCACCTGGTATGTAAGCTATCATGGTTTAGATCAGCTACAATTACCAATTAAGGGGTGGATCAATTCTGTAAAATTAGATATAGGGATCTGTACCTATAAAATTTTGGAGGGCTTCTGTAACGAAGGCCTCTAATTCCAAACTATTCCTCCATTCATTACTTAGTTTAGGTTAAACTAAAATAGAAAAATGAAATATAGTTTGATCTAAATGTCTGTTGTCTTTTAGACGAACGACGCAAGATTTGGTATTCCTAGTAAATTTTGAAGTCTATGGCGAGACTCATCAAAATGAATAGATAATCTAGAATAGAAACGATCGAATCGGTTCAATTTAGAAATTGTGAGACCAGTGTAGTTTATGGTACCTTGAGTAGCTTTAAACTACATTGACTCTTCGACGATTGAGATTTAACAAAACGAACTGCATGTTGGCATAGTTAAATCCATATCATTCATTAACCAATGTTAATACAAAACCTTTTTGGCTGGGAGTGTTCAGAACCAAACAGTATCTCAACTAATGACAACAGTAATGACTAAACAACAAGGAAACAACGTTTCACTGCTTCGACACACTCTTGTCGTCAGATTCCAAAGTGCAACACACAAGAAAACAGGTCTCAACTTTATGACCGAGGTCAAATTAAATCTCGTGGATTTAAACGGTTGTTAAGGTTAGTTTTTTGTTGTGGGTTTTAGGCTTAGCGTTTCTAAGTTCAAATTGGACAATGCGACTTATAGGGTGGGAAATATGGTAGTTTAAACCTGATTAGTTTATTTACTAACTTGTGTTTGGACGACCTTATTATCCCATGAAGTCGGTGAGTTTGTGAGATCTTTGTCTTTTGTGGAGTCATTGAACGCCTTGTAAGGTTTGATCTGATTTCGATGTACCCATTTAGCAATTGGCTCTTTGCGGCCTTTGCTGATTTTGATTTCGTAGACGACTGAGGACACTTTGTCTGTTATCAGATGAGGTCCAGTCCACCTGGGCATTAGTTTGCGGGCGAGAGTTCCGGTCTCGGACCCTCCTTTCCCGGTTGCTGGGGCGAACGTATAGTACCAGACTCTGTCTCCCACTTGGAGTTCATTGTGAGAGGCCTTCTGGTCATAGTACGCCTTACGTCCTTCAGCAGATTTTTCCAGGTTTTTCTGGGCGAAAGCAAAAGTGTTTCTGAGGTGTACATTCAAATCTTTGTCTTTGGCATGGCCTAACATCACCCCCCTTTGGTCATGGGGGACCACGAACACAGGTGAGGACGTCCGTCCATGGGCACAAGTTAGGATGCCACCGGTTAGTTTAAGCTGTTCGCGCAGCTGAGAGAAGACGGTACACAGGAACCGTTTAGGATTTGGCCAACGTATCTTCATACGTTTACCTCTTTCCGTGTAATTTAGGTGCGTCTCAAACGTCAGTGCAGTCGCAGGTGTGTCTGATAGTACAGACTGCGACGGGTCACTGTCGTTGTGTGTGTCTCCCCACCTCACGACTGAAGAGGGGCTCTTTGAGTCTGTAAAAACTATGTCATTTCTGACTAGTTCTAGACACAAATGTTCCTGAACCAAGGTTTCATCGAAAGCTTGGCTGATAGCCGATTTACCTGTCCCAGGGGACAGTACAGCAACCTCGGTGTGGGGTCCTTGGATCTCCACACCCTTCTCTACCTGTGGTAGGTAATGTGAGTTTGCCCCCTTCTTGTCTGAAGAGGGGTCCTCGTAGTCTGCAACAATGATGTCCAAGTGACTGTCAGCGTTTGGTTGACTGTCATCTTCTGGACTCAGATGCCCTTGAACCAAGGTTTCATTGAAAGCTTGGTTGATTGCCGAATTACCTGTCCCAGAGGACAGTACAGCGTCTTCGGTGTGGGATCCTTGGATCTCAACACCTTTCACTACCTGTGGTAGGCAGTGGTCAGGGAGTGCTGAATGTGTCAGCTCACAGAGGAGGTTCTCTTGTTGGGCCGGAGTTTGGTCCAACTTTTGGGTCTCTTCTGTCTCACCTGTAGTTGAAGGTTCACTTACCGGGCTCTCGTCCTCGGATGAGCAGTCCCTTGTGTCCTCTGCGGTACCTGCGGTTAGGCAGTCTGTATCGCAACTAGGAAGCACTTTTATTGGCAGGGGTTTTCTCACTGTGCTCCACATTTTCCGTCGACCATAATCTATAATCGCGTTGAAGCGGTTTATAAAATCTTGGCCAACCAAAAATGGGAATGAGTCAAGTTTAGACACGTACACCGGGTGGCGTAGTGTCATTTCGCCAATCTGCATGTGAACCATAGCCATAGCTGTTAGGGTTGTTCTCGTCTCTGCGAGACCCTGTAGCTCAATAGCACATTTCTCAAAGGGTATTTGCATGTCAACACCGTTAGCGGCGGTCCTCAGCTCCTCGAACAGCTTGGCCGACATAATAGTTATATCAGAACTGCCATCCAGGAGGGCTTCACGCTCAAGGACACCTTCCAGTGTGATAGGCAGGTAAGCTTTCTTAGCCACCCCCCTTTGTATAAAGTTACACAGAAACCTCACAGGTCTTGGCCCACGTTTCTGTTCACGTGTGACTCTGTCTGTGTAATCTTGTTTACTGTCAGCATCTTGTTGGCTGTCAGCATCATGACCTTCAGGATGTTGTTGTGTGTCAGCAATTGGTTTGCTGTCAACATCCATGGCAATGTTGGTAGTAGTGTGTGCTGAGTTATTTGTGTGCTCTGAGTCTTTGTGAAAGACAGTGCTACACATCGCTCCAGGTTGGTCAATGTCGATAGTGTCATTATCAATGATAACGCCACTCATTGTATCAGGTTGGTCATCCTCTGTATCATTCAAGTTTTCAAACAACCAACTTATGTCCACTATCTCCTCAGAGCTTAGAGGTATGTTGCCTTTTTCCTGGAACTTCTGTGACCTTTTGCTACTCCCGGACTGTCCAGTCCGCAGTGCAGGGGCAGGAGGGGCTTGTCCTTGATCTGGGGGTTCCTGTTCGGACCCCCTATTGTGATATGGTTTACTTTTGTGACCATCTTTCTTATCTTTAGGACGTGCGCCCCCCCTTTGAAATCGTTTTATGTACTCTGGGTCTTGTCTGAGCCACTCCGGCTCATTGTTCCAGCGGGCATCTTCACTACGTGGTCTGTTAGTTTGAAAAACATGTTTCTTCTCGCCTTTTTTAGGAGAGGGAGTTGATGAACTTGTCCCTTCCAGCTCCAGCGAGTGGGATTTGACCTTTTCTTGGTAATGTAGTTCACGTTCTGGTTTTGTTTTTAACCAGATCGGGTCATTGTTTTGTCTGTGAGCGTCACAAACATTTACAGCACCCCGTTGTGTTTTTAATTCGCCTAACAAACGTTCGAACTCAAGTTTTTTTCGGTGATCTTCTTCACGTTCTTGAATGCACTTCTGCTTTAATACTTCCAGCTCTTCACGCCTTGATGCGATCAGCTTGAAAGCTTCATCATAATCGTCATATCCCATCTTTGTTTTGAAATTTCTCCAAATTAATGAGAGATGTTTGTTTGAATCAATAAGACGGTATTTATAATAGTGTATGCAAATAAATGCTTTCTTAGCGGTGAGTTATTTAACTAAAACAGCTTTCTGGGTTTGTTCCTGTAATCTATAAACAAGTCTTTCCTTCATTCAGTACCTTTTTATTTATTTTAGGTTTTACCTTCAATGAAAAATATGGTAAGTTAAGCCTTCGTGGCCGTATTAACTTAATAGACCTATTTTTTAAAACAATTACTATTAAACCACGCTTAATGTTTTCTGTCTTTCACTCAACCGCCTTCTTAAAGATTTCAAATAAATGCAATGTTCACACTAAAATGTTAGCAGATTTTGTTTTATTTTGCTCCAAGAGAATGTATTTCAGATTCAGTAAAACTGTTTTGAGTTGCCGCAGTTATCTGGATTGAAAAATGTAATTTTGTTTGTTATTTTAAACTTTTTATTTAAAATAAACTGGAGTCATTAATTGTACACAGAAAAACGTTAAAAATGCCATTTTTAACTAAAAGTGTGCAGTTGTGCACACCAATTCTGTTTAAAATTCAGAGATGTGAAGAGCTTAATGTGGAAATGCTCTATTCTCCATCATTTTTTTTTTAATTTAATTTGAAAATCAAATAAAAAATTCCCTGCAAATACCCAGCTGCTGCTGAGGAAAAACTTCAAGCCTGTGCGTGAGTATGATTATAAATCATTGGTAAGTCCATATTTATTTAAATAAAACTAGATAATTAAATGTAAGGTCATTAAAAAATATATACTAACATTTAATAACGATTTATTTGCTTCACTGAACAAAACTGGACGGGGAGACTTTGGAGAGCCTTGAATTGTTTGTAGACGATTATTTTGAAAAGCTAGTCATGAGCAAACTCAGCACATCCGGCGCTGCTAGCGAATTAGCCCCGTTAGCTAAACGACACCGAGAGGGTAGCTCAGATAGTTCTTCGGAAGCGTCCGCGGATAATTCGGGCTTCACGGCTATACTTGAGTCAATCGACAAGAAGTTATCTAGCTTGGACGCTCGGTTAGCGTTAGTGGAGCTACTACACAAGGAATTCCAGAGCCTGAGAGAATCGCTCGAGTTCAGTCAACAACAGGTAGAATCTCTCGCTAAAGAAAATAAAGAGTTGAAGGGGACAGTGAAAAAAATAACAGATCAGGTGACGCAGCTTTCTGGCGATAATAAGAAGATTAAGGAATCAATTTTAGATATTCAAGCCAGAAGCATGAGAGAAAATCTAGTGTTTTCTGGAATTCAGGAGCTAGCGGAAGAGGATCCTGAAGCCTCGGTTCGGGCATTCATTCAGAACCAGCTAAAGTTGCCGAGTGAAACAGTTAAATCGATCACTTTTCATCGAGTTCACCGCCTGGGAGGTAAAAAACCTGAGAATACTAGGCCACGGCCAATAATAGCTAAATTCGAACATTTCAAACAAAAAGAACAGGTTAAAAGCCGAGGTAGGGAACTGCGTGGCACACATTTTAGCATAAATGATCAATTCCCTGTAGAAATTCTGAATAGAAGGCGCGTTCTGTACCCGATAAGAAAGAAAAATATAAGTGAAGGAAGAAGAGCTAACATCTCTGTGGATAAACTCTACATAAACGGTCAGCTGTTTAGAGATCCAGAAGCTACTCCTTGGCTTTATTAGACAATCAAGGTAAGAAATGTTTTGGTTGCTAATATTAATTAATATTATTATATATAGTATTTATTAATATTACTTACCAGATATATTTAATTTTTTCTTTCAGCACAGCTCGGTGGTGGGACACACTCAGTTAGTGGTGGTACACAAGGTGGAATGACACTTGAGGTGGTAAGAGGGTTCTTTTGTTGTTTTTCCTTATCTGAGTTATGTTTTCATGTATATCATTCCTTTTTGTTTTTCTGTCTCTATTTTTCTATCTTAACAATTATCGGAGCACAAGCACAAGGGTTCACATACGTCTATATATATTCATACATTTACTTCATAAATGAAAACTTCCCTGATTCATTAAAAAAAAAGAAGAGCACTTACTCTATTTAAAAATAATATATAATTAATCATTAAAGGGATATGTATTTGTCTGGATCTATTAGTATCTTTTATATTAGTGACATTGGGTGTGGTTTAGCTATATTATCATTAGCACAGGTATGGGTACCTTAGGGTTTGTCACATGGAACATTAATGGAGCCGGTAGCCAAAGTAAAAAATATAGGATTTTTAACCAGATTAAAAGACTAAAGGCAGATGTTGTATTGCTCCAAGAAATTCATAAATTGGCCTCAACTGTGGATGAGCTAAAGTCTTTTGAGTTTCCTAATGTATTTTCAGCCTGTTATAATTCAAGACAAAGAGGGGTAGCAATTTTAATACATAAAAACGTTAACTTCAAAGTATTAGATCAGGTTATAGACTCACAAGGTAGATATATAATATTAAAGTTATCAATATTTGGACAAAATTATTGCATAGTTAGCATTTATGGGCCGAATGTAGACGACGCTGCTTTTTTTCACGACTTTTTTTCCACTCTATCAAATCACATGGATTCCTCACTAGTAATGGGAGGTGATCTCAACTTTGGTTTCGATGACAAATTAGACAGACTGAATGCAGTGGGAGCTCAACGCAGTTGGCAATCTATAAATATAGTTAAACAGTATATGAATGATTATGGACTCTGCGATGCATGGCGTACTTTTCACCCTGATAGCAAAGAATATTCTTTCTTTTCACATGTGCATCACTCATATTCTCGTCTTGATTATTTCATAGTAAGCAATTCATTGCTGACCAATATTTCAGACACTAAGATACACACTATTGCTGTCAGCGATCATGCACCAGTTACTCTAAATTTAGATAATAAAAAAGAAACAACAAAAAATATAAATTGGAGATTAAATACATCACTGCTTCAAGAGGAAGAATTTTTGCAATACTTTAAAAAAGAATGGACATCATATTTAGAGTTTAATGACTTGCCAGGAACTTCAGCATGTACACTTTGGGAGGCTGGGAAAACAGTCATGAGAGGTAAAATAATATCCTATTCAACAAATAAAAAGAAAAAAGAAAATAAACGTATTGAGGAATTAGAGAAATCCATTAAACTATTAGAAGGTCTACAAGGAGAGGAAACACAGCAAAAGCTACGCAAATTAAAATTAGAACTAAATGAATATATTGATAAGAAAAATAAATTCTTGATACAAAGACTTAGATTAGATAATTTTGAATACGGTAATAAATCTGGGAACTTTTTAGCTAATCAACTCAAATTAAACAAAGAAAAAACATCTATATATGGTATTAAAGATAAAAATGGAAATATAATTCATGATGAGGGAAAAATAAACAAGGTTTTTAAAGACTTCTATAAAACTCTATACACTCCACAAATAAATCCATCTAATCAAGATATTAATGAATTCTTGGAGAAAGTAACACTTCCAAAACTAGATATTAGTCAGTCATCAAAACTAGACTCACCATTAACATCAGATGAGCTCCATGAAGCAATTAAAAGCATGCCTAATAAGAAATCTCCAGGTCCTGATGGCTATCCGGTGGAATTCTATAAAGAATTCTGGGATATACTGGAACCGATATTCTATAGAGTGCTACTTGAGTCAGAAGGAAATGGCAGGCTACCAACACATATGAATTCAGCCAACATTAGTCTCTTATTAAAATCAGGCAAAGATCCAGTATTACCTACCAGTTATCGTCCAATCTCTCTTATTAATGTTGATGTTAAAATAATTTGTAAAGTCTTATCAAAAAGACTAGAGAAGATAACTCCTGTTATTATACATCCAGACCAAACCGGATTCATAAAAGGAAGACACTCGAACACAAACACTCGCAGATTATATAATGTAATAGAGTATTCGTATTTTAAAAATATTGAAACAGCTATTTTTTCTTTAGATGCTGAAAAAGCATTTGATAGAGTAAATTGGAATTTCTTATTTGCTACATTAAATAAATTTGGCTTCGGGAATTACTTCATTAATTGGTTAAAAATATTATATAACTCAGTGTTTTTCAACCTTTTTTGAGCCAAGGCACAGTGTTTTCATTGAAAAAATCCCGAGGCACACCACCAACCAAAATTGTAAACATAGATACACTGTATCCGCCTATATTAAATATATAGTCATTCTTATCAACGTGTCTTGAATAGGAATGAAATAAACACAAAAATGTATTTTTATCATGTTTTATATTTCTTATTTCAAATTGCACTTAACATGAAATTGCACTTAACATGCCTTGAAATAAACCTGAACAGTGCCACAAATTGTGGTCTTAAAATTAAAGAGGATGAAATTGCACTTAACATGCCTTCAAATACACCTGAACAGTGCCACAACAATATGGTGTTAAAATTAAAGAGGATGAAATTGCACTTAAAATTAAAGAGGATAAAATTGCACTTGCCTTCAAATACACCTGAACAGTGCCACAACAATATGGTGTTAAAATTAAAGAGGATGAAATTGCACTTAACATGCCTTCAAATACACCTGAACAGTGCCACAACAATATGGTCTTAAAATTAAAGAGGATGAAATTGCACTTAACATGCCTTCAAATACACCTGAACAGTGCTACCATTCTCTCTACATTTTACTCACTTAGTGTGAAACCTGTGCCTGTTTGGATGAACACAAAGCTGATATTCTGGCAGGAATTGAAGAAAGACACACACGAAGCTCTTCCTCAACAGCTCTCAGTCTCTCTCTGTTTTTAGTTTTTATGGCAGTTAGGCTGGAGAAGCTCACTTCACACAGATATGTTGTGGAAAATGGGAGCAATGTCAAAATAGCTTTGTTTGCCAGAAAGGGGAACTCATTGGCAGCAGTCAACCAAAAACTTTCTAAAGGAAGATCAGCAAAGCTCAGCTTTAAACCACGATTTTGTCCCAGTTCAGTTAGTTCTTCCTGCTCCTGTAAAGTCATGTTCCTGCCAACAACTGCTGAGCTGTATGGGTCCCTAACAAAGTCATAGCATACCTGAACTGATGACTCAAAAGAGATGTAAGCCTCGCTGTACAGTCTCACGTTCACGGTTTCTGTCTTCTTCTGATTTCCACTTGGGCCTTCATCTGGGTCCGAATTTTGTCCAGGGACCAGACCGGATTTAGTATTTTTTCTTTTGAAAAAGTTTTCCATCGCTGCCTGTTTGTTTGAGAAGGTCCTCAAGGTTTGTTTTGCTCACTGCTACACGTCACGTTCATGCGCCGCTACTTCTCTTGTTTTAATGTGCGCCGCTATGCTCCATACTGCCACCTATCGCGCGGTAAGGAAATTACACCAGTTAATAAAAATTTCATAATTTACTAATTTTACACGGCACACCAGACAATCTCTCGCGGCACACTGCTGTTCCGCGGCACACTGGTTGAAAAACACTGATATAACTCACCAACAGCGTGCGTCAGGACAAATAATCAATTATCTTTAAGCTTCTGTTTACAGAGGGGCACCAGGCAAGGTTGCCCACTTTCACCAGCATTATTTGCTATTTTTATTGAACCTTTAGCAGCAGCAATAAGGCAAAGTGCGGATATTAAAGGCATAAAGGGTAGAAACATAGAACATAAAATTAGTCTTTATGCTGACGATGTTTTGCTTTTTCTTGAGAACTCAGGAAACTCAATATCTAATGTTATAAAGTTAATAAACTCATTTTCAAAAGTTTCTGATTATTCTATAAACTGGACAAAATCTACAGTTCTTCCAATAAATTGCATGTTTAATAATTCTCTTAATGAAAGACTACAATCAGGTAACATTAAATATTTAGGTGTTAATATCTCTCCTAAATTGGAGGATTTAATAAAATTAAATCATATCCCACTATTAAAGAAAATTGAAGACGATCTTACTAGATGGAGATCTCTACCCATATCACTTATGGGAAGAGTTGCCTCAGTAAAAATGATGGTGCTGCCGAGAATAAATTATTTATTCTCAATGATTCCAAATAAACCTTCAACTGAATGGTTTAAGTCCCTGGACTCTTCTATTTCTAAATTCCTTTGGAAAAATAAAACTCCACGTATTAGTTTAAAAACATTACAGAAATCTAAAGATACCGGAGGATTAGAACTTCCAAACTTTTATTACTACTATTTAGCCAACAGGTTACAATATATATCAAAGTGGTTAAAACCGAAAGCACTAGATGAAACTTGGATAGATATAGAACAAACTTTATGTAATAATATTAGGATTTCAGATCTACCTTTTATCAGTACAGATTTAAAAAGACATGTCTGCTTTAAGAGCATCAATATTAGCTCATCTCTGACAGCATGGTGGGAGTATCTGAAAATGACAAAGTCTTCACTATTCCCATGTAGACATACACCTCTCTGGAACAATCCTGACATTCAACAAGAAAATAATATGTTAAATTTCACAGGTTGGAGAATGAAAGGTATTGAATGTCTGGAACACATATTTGAGGGTATAGACTTTATTCCATTTAATAAATTAATAATACAATATGACATTGATAATAAATATTTCCTACAATACCAACAAATTAAGTCAATTGTAAAAAATAAATTTAAGCTTAATAAAACATTGTTGGAAACACCAACATGTGTGTTAGAGTTTATTAATTTTCAACCACCCAAATTATTATCTAAAATATATAAAAAATTGTTTAGAATCGATGACTCGATAGCACTACCTGTTGAAAAATGGGAGTCAGATTTATCAATCAACTTTGAACAAAAAATTTGGTCTCAAGTATGTTCAAATACTTTTAAATTGACTAGAATCTCCAATTTACAATTAATACAATATAAGGTTCTCTATAGAGTACATTATACGGGTCAGCGAATGTTTAAGATGGGCTTTACACCATCTAACAAGTGCTCACAATGCATAAGTAACACACCTGATGATTATATTCACGCGCTCTGGTTCTGTCCACCCGTTCAGAGGTTCTGGGTACAGGTATGTGAAGACTTGTCTAAATGTTTGAAATTTAATATCCCACTCTCTCCATCTGTTTGCTTATTGGGTATCTTTGAAGATGTTATACTAGAAAAAAATACATCCTATATGCTTTTCACTGCCTTATGCATCGCAAAGAAAACCATACTCGTAAATTGGAAAAATAAAAAAAATCTTAGCATTAATCAGTATAAAAATCTCCTGTTAGATCATATTAGTCTTGAAACAGCATCTGCCGACACATTGGATCAATCTATTTGGCATTCTTTGATCGGCTCCGTTACGTAGTGAGGGTGGGGGGTCTGGGATGTGGCCTTGTGGGGCATTGGGACTGGAGGGGGGGAGGTTGGGGTTTGGGGCGCCGGGGGGTTGGGGCTGCTTGGGCGGGGAGGACCTTGTCTTCGACCTGGGGAGGACCGGGGGGGTTCTGGGGGATATCTGCTAGGGACGGCATGCGGGCCCTCGGGTGGTCGGTGGCGGCGGTCATGGGTCGCCGGTCGGTGACCCGGCTGTGCTGGGGTGGTTTCGGGGCGGGTGCCGGAGGCTTGGGACTCTGGGGGCGTGTCGTCCCCGGGCTTGGGCCTGGTGGGGGTCGGGGGTCTTGGGCTCTGGCGGGCGGGTCGCCGGGCTATGGGCTGGCTGGCGCTCTGGTGCCCGGCTCTGGCCGGGGGCTCTCGGCTCGCTGGTGGGTTGGGGGTTCATATGCTGGGGGGTGGGTGTCTGGGGGCGTGACTGGTGGCCAATGGGAGGGGGCGGGCAAACCCAGCCTGGGTGTCTAATGTGTTATGTGTTCTGAAAGTTGTAAATATGAAGGGTGGGTATAGTATTTCTTCTGGGGTGGGGATTAAGTGGATGCCCTTGATGATGGTCTTGGACATGCTTGGCCGGTGTGCGGGCCCTGGTTGGGGCCTGTTCTTGGTGCTTCCTGGCTCTGTCGGCGGTTGGGCGGGCGCTCTTGGCCGTGTCGTCCATGTGGGATTTTGTGTCTTCTTGGACGGCGGGCTGACTGCGGTTCGCAGGGGTCACGGCGGCCCTGGTGGGTGTGGGCTGTTGGTTCTGCTGTTGGCGGCCCTCGGGGCCGTGTCCTCTCTGGTCTTGGCTCAATGGCCTGGCGGTCGGAGAGGTGTTTCTTTTTCCTCGCTCCTTGGGTGGACCTTGGCGAGCTGGGGGGGTACGCAGGGTCAGCGGGGGAGCTGACTCGCTGTGGGAGCACTGTTCCTGCAGATATTTTTCTCCCCATCCCTCAACACGCACCTCCGCCCTCTTCATCTTAAATTAATACATGTAGGGAATTTGAGTCTCGGGTGTGCTGCGATGGTTCTACATCTCTGTTGTTCAGAACACCTGGGACTCAATTTTATTTACACTTTAGACATTCATTCATAAACTTCTTCATAAAAGTCACATATAGGGAATGGATTGAGTACTATGGCTATGGGTGGCGGGATGACACCAATCTCACCCCCATGCCTATGCTCACTCAACATTATGCATTTAGACAATTAGGGCTTGGGTTAGAGTTGGAGTGGAGGGGAAACTGGTATAATGCCAGCCTTTGCTCCTTCTCTTTCCTTTTTAAGTACACTTTAGAACAACACTCACCAACAGTACATTTGGGGACGGGGGTGTGTGTGTCGGGGTCTTGATTTGTTAATTTCAATTTTATTTATTTATGTATTTATTTATATATATATATATAT